>JBBPLV010000072.1:2659-43418 GCA_038089975.1 Boletellus ananiceps | reverse complement strand
TGAGCGGGAGAGGGCGCGAAGGCGGGTCGGACTACCTGATGCGTGATGTCGGGGCGCGCGTCGGCAATGTCTCTGCCAGTCTTTGCGAGGATGCCCTGGTGGTCGTCGCAGTTCAAGAGGGTGTACTTGACCTCGCCGTCCCGGCCGCCTCTTGTGCGTGCGCCGCTGGTGACCCTGTACGCCTCCAAGCAGGCCTGCTCGAGAACGACAAACAGTCTCCGCGAAGAGGACAGCAAGCCAGGCTTGGGGACGTGTGCCTGCACGGGCAGCATGGAGGGGTTGCTGGAGGCGATCTTGCGCGACTTGGATGCAGGCAGCGGACGCGTCGGACGCTCTGGACTTTTGTCGCGCTGGGGGGCATCGATCTGCATGGTCTCCCTCTCGGAGCGCTCCGAGCTGGAGGCGGAGCTGGCCCGGCGACGCTGCAGCGGTCGCTCGTCGACAGGGGTCGACTTTGGGCGTGGTGGGGGTGCGAACTCGGTCTCGGGCTGGCGCGATCGGACACGATCCAAGGCCGGGGCCGCAGTGCTCGAGCCGGAATGGCGGCGGCGACGAACAGGCGCAGCGGACGACATGACGGCCGAGAAAAAGAAAAAGAAAAGAAAAAGAAAAGAGAGGGCAAGGAGAGACAACACAAGAGCTGAGACGGTCATCCTACACAAGCAGGCGCAAATACGTGCCCGCACACCCTCATCAACCCGCTTGATCAGTGCTCGTTTCAGCGTAGACACAGCGAGATTGATCCGCTCCAGAACGCAGCAGCGACTGCTCGACATCACGACCTCTCACGGCCGATGGAATCACGAGGGCTGGCTTGTCTGCAGAGTTCTGAGACGTACTCGCTAGCGAACAGAAGCGATGTCGCCCGCAGTACGGCGGAATCAGGCCATGATCGATTTCATTGCGACGGAACTGATAACGACGTTGTCGATGGCCGCTCTTTCCTCTGCGCTGCGCCCCGTGAACCCCTTGAACGCCGGCTCTTGGTCGAGTCTGTAATGCTGGCGCGGGGTCAGCATCCAAACGGGACGGCGGATGCATGCTCGCCTGCATCACCGTCTCCCAGTCGGTGCGCTGAGCGACGTTGGCGACGAGGTCGAGCTCCCCGTCGACGACGGCGCGCATCTTGTCCAGGATGTCTTCTCTCTCCCGCGACGCGACATGCATCACGATGAGCTCCGTCGTCGTCGCTGAGACGCCATACCGTCTGATCCCGTCGGAAATCTGCCCGGTGCTCGTCACGGCGTCCCCTTGGCGGGGGGTGTTGGGGACGTACGTTGTTGGTCGGGCTGAGATTCCAGATGATCTCCGCGTGCACCGTCCTCGTGCGGAGCGTGTTCTCCGACGCTGCAAACAGCGCCTGGACGGCGGCCGTCTGGAGATGGAGGGGGCTCGTGATCTGTCCGAGACGGATGAGCGGTCGGGCGGGCGTGCCAGCGTGCACTGACCAGCGTCGCGTTGATGAACGCAAAGTCGACCGCGTCGCGCTCCCGTTCGCCCTCTGGGCCGCTCATCGTGGCCGCCTTGACGATGCGCGCGCGGATGTCGCCCGCGTTCTTGACGTGCTTGAACTTGGCCGCGAACACGACCGGCCAGACGAACAGCGGGCAGCGGTACACCTCGAGCAGCTCCATGCCGGAGTGATCTAAGCGCGCCTTGTTCTCATGACACTCACACGTCTCGCCCTCCTTCTCGCGCTCTCCCCCCTCGCGCTCTCCAGCGTGCTCACCCCCCAAAACTTTGAGCACACCGTCGCCCGGGGCGTCTGGTCCGTCTTTTATCCACCACCCCCAGCTCACCTCACCCGCACTCCGCAGGTTCGTCGAACACTTTTCGCCCTATTGCCCCCACTGTCGCCAGTTTGAATCGACCTGGAATGAGCTCGTCGACCACTTCGAGGCCACGCCCGACTCAGGCGTACACTTCGCCCAGGTGAACTGCGCTCTCAACGGCGGTACGTCCTCTTCTTGCCCCTTCTCCCCAGCTCATCCCCTCCAGACCTCTGCAACGAAAACGGCGTCACCGGATACCCACAGATGAACCTCTACCGCAACGGCGAACTCGTGGAAACGTACACTGCCGACCGACAATTCCACCTCCTCGTCGAGTATCTGAACGCGCATGCCGAGCCCATATCGCCCCAACAGGAGCAGAAAACAGAGCCGGAATCGGAACACGAGGTGTCCGTCTCTGCCCCGTCGTCGACGCAGCAAGACGTCGTGCCCACGCCGACCCCGTCACCGTCTGAACGTCTCCTCGTCCAGACCCCACGGTCGGGCGCAAACCCCTCCGGAACGGTCACCCCGCTCGACGTGCAGTCCTTTGACAGCTTCCTCCAGCAGGGTCCCGCGTTCATCAAGTTTTTCGCTCCCTGGTAGCCGCTCTGCCCGTCCGCCTGCCACCCATCCGTGCTGACATGACCTAGGTGTGGACACTGCAAGAAACTCGCTCCTGCATGGTCACAGCTCGGTCGGCGAATGCAGCACAAACTCAACGTGGCCGAAGTGGACTGTGAAGAACACAAGGCACTCTGCACCAGCCAGGGCGTCACCGGCTTCCCCATGATGTTCTACTACGCTCACGGCGTCAAGACGGAATACACCGGCGGGAGATCTTACGATCAACTCGTCTCCTTTGCCGATAAGGCTTCCAATCCGTGCGGAGTCTCCTCGTGCACCTCCCTTGTCACCCCGCTCATCTCTCCTTGTCTAGAAACATGCAGCTGATCGACGCACCAGAGCTGGAGCAAGCCGTGCGCACCAACGACGTCTTGTATCTCTTGCTCCACGACGCGTCCGACCCCCGGATAGTGGCAAGTTTCTCCTGCCACCTCCGCTCGCGTCTCATAAAGCCTTTCCTTAGAACGACATCGCCAAGGCCTCACAGAGCCTGCTCGGCTCTCCACCCGTCTACGTCTCCACGTCCCCGGACCTCTTGCGCAAGTACAACACGTCCCCCTCGGCACTCCTCGCATTCAAGGACGGAGACGCACGCGAGCCGATCGCAACGCTCTCGCCCTTGTCGTCCGACGCACGGCCCCCGGACGCGAGCGTGCTCACGGCGTGGCTGTACGCGAACCGGTTCCCGTCCTCGTTCGAGCTGTCCAAGGACGTGTTTCAGCAAGCGATGTACGCCCCGCACCGGCCACTCGTGCTCATCGTGGCGACGCCACGCGGCCGACAAGAGGAGGTGTCGAGCAAGCTGCGCGCGATCGCACAGAAGTGGCGGTTGCGTTCCCGTGCGGCCACGGGTGCGGGATCGGTGACGGGGACGGGCGCGGGTGCGCGAGACGTGGTGTTCACGTGGATGGACGGCGGTCAGTGGGCCAAGTGGATGAAGGAGATGTACGGGATCAAGCTCGGGAACGAGCCCGAGATTGTCGTGGCGGATCACGAGGTCCGTCGTGGTGCGCTCGGCCGTTTGGCTCTCTGACGTCCCGTTTTTTTTTTCTTTATGCAGCGTCTGTTGTATTACAACAAGGACGGCTCTGGACAGGCGATCGCGCTCAACTCGGTGAGCGTCGCGTCTGCGCTCGAGGCGATCCTCGACGGTACCACCCGTCCGAAACACTCGCAAAACGTGCTCGAGCGGGGTGTACGCGTGCGTCTGCGTTGTCTTCTCACCCTGTGTCGACGAGTGTGCTCATCACCTTTTGCCCCGGACACAGTCGCTCAATGCCGCGCTAATCCACAGCCAGCAGTGGATCGGTGCACATCCGTACATGACGGTCCTCGCCATACTTGGTCTCATCGGCGCCGTGGTTATGGCACTGCGCAGTCTGCTCGCGGACGAGTCCACCGATGTGGACGCCGAGAAGCGACACGTCAAGCGTGGTCGTTTGGACTGAGGTCTCAAGAGTGCACATCTAGTCGTATGGATGATCTGGTGGATTGCATCTATGAAACTATTTTTGACATCTAGAACGTGCATCGATATCGTACCACTGGGCTCACGGGTGTCACATTACTTTATAAAAATGAAAGCATCGTGCGATTAGATGGAGTGAGGAGCTGTGGTATGAAACAACGTTTAATGATGTACATTCATGGCATGCAGTGTGTGCGTGTGCGTCGTCAGCAAGTGTGAACCAACAAATTAGATGCGTGATTTTTGGGTACAGCGACGCCTGCTCAACCAGCGCCCCTGATAAATGATGCATGCAAAGATCCATGATAAACGGAAAAACACAGATGCGAAAACGACAGATGGCGACCTTACGACGGGGAGAGCGATGGCGACACAGGCTGCGACTGGCCCCAAGGTGCCACTGCATCATCAAGCATGATGCCACGTATCCGGTTGTACACCGCCTCTGGGAATTGTCTTGAAGTGAGAGTGACACGTCAGCATGATTTCTTGTCACTGGACCGGACAACGTACCGTTCTTTCAGCCGCTCGAGCAGGGTGATCGCACGATCACGGTCGCCGTTCCCAAGCTCGGCGCGGAACATGGCTTCCCACGTCGAAGGCTAGCGCAGAGATGTCGTCAGTACAACACACCAGTAAGCATTCGTGCCTCGCAGAGCTCACCTCTCTGTATGAGACCGAGTTTGGCGACGGCGGAGGTACTGGAGGCGATGAGGAATCATGTGGAACATGGTTGCCGGAAGCAGCGACACCGCTAGCAGGATCTGCCAAGCTCTCAAAAATAGCGCGGGCCTGCTCGATAGCACCATCGGCAGCATATCCCTTGATCAGCAAGTTTGCAATGTACGCCGTCATATGGACGCCTGTCGCCTGCAACCGAGCCAGATATTGCTGTGCGAGATCCATCCGCTTGCGCGTCACGAGTACGTTGATCAGAGACTCGTAAGAGACGGCATCGGGAAGGGGGGTAGGACCACGCTGGGAAGACGGATGCGAAAAGATGGACTCAAAAGTACTGACGGCCTTGTCAGTGTCCTTCAAGACACAACCATAAGCATTGATCAGTGCTGCCCAATGGGTGCCTTGAAGAGGGATGCGCGCGTTCGACTCGACATGCTTGAAAGTCGCCTCCATGGCACCCACGTCAACAGGTTCGATGGACCCATACGCGTCGATAAGCAACTACCCAGCATCTCAGACTAAACAAGGGGTACAATGACGAACACTTTACCTTGTATGTGTGCGCCGAAGGTTTGACATTTGCGTCGGCCATCTTGTTCAAATAGAAGAGTACTCTTTCCCTGTCTGGTTTTGTGTGCGTGTACAGTTGCATCATCGTGTTGTAGGGCGGAATCCGGGGCTTGAAATTAGGCTGACTCTCCATTTCCGCAAACAGTTGCTCGGCAGCGACGGTATCGCCCACTCTCGCACACGCAGCAATGACAGCGCCATACGTTATTGAAGAAGGACGCAGCGAAGGGTTGGCCTTCATCTGTTGAAAGAGATCGAGCGCAAAATCTGCCTTGCGCGCCTTGGCGAGCTTGGAGATGATCGTGTTGTAGAGGTAAACGTTGGGCCTTGTTCCGAGCATCTGACATTCCGCAAAAAGGGCCATGGCATTGGAGGTGTCGTCAGTGGTATCCTTGACGCACTCGATCAAGGCACCATACGCGTCAGGTGAAGGAACACCACCCGTGCCGGTGATCCGATTCCGGTGTGCATATGCAGCATCCATGTCGCCCCCGTGCGCATATGCAATGATCATGTTGTCCTCGACTTGGAACCATGCCTGCGATTGCCAGGTGGGGCTCTGGGCGACGTACGGCGAGAAAAGAACCTGTTGGGCAATTGAATATACCGACCGTGCTGCGGGGATGTTGCCGGTGCGTCCGAGTCCATTGATCAACCTAGCCAAAGTAGCCGGATGAGGGTAACGAGGTGTTTCCGCAGACACGGCTGCTCGGAGGGCGTCGTAACTATCGTTGACGGTTGTGGACGGATGCGAAGGGAACCACTGGTCGATTCGTCGACTGAGTTCGGAATCAATGATGACCGATTCGGGAGGTGGAGGAAATTCGGAAGATGGCAACACCGGCGAAGGAGCACGAGGGTTACCGCTCGGCTCGTTTGCCCGTTCGGCCATAGGTATTCTGAGACGGTCGAATGTCCATGCCAAGCCACCCAAAAACTGAGAAACCTCACGCTCGCTGCAGCTGGCGTAGAGAGCATCCGTCACGGTAACCTGGACCTTGCTAGAGACTTGTCGGAAGTCAACCCCCGCCTCGCTCATGGTCTGTAGCAGTGACATTAGACGGGTGTGCGTGCGTTCCGAACTAGAAGGGTTCGCAGGGAGTGAGAGCGCACACATGAGCATTGTCTCTAGGTCTGAGGTAGATTCAAGTTTTTGGGGAGCAGATATGTAGGTTTGGACAAGGGGTTCAGCGATCGAACGTGTAGCAGGCGAACCGAGCCAGGAGACAAGCGGAACCATCGGCAGCATTTGTTCCACAGCAAGGGCAGGTGTGGTAGTAGCCGCAACAGTAGCCAGATAGCCAGATAGTATCCTCGTCACCATTGCCCTATACTTGGCGAGCTCCCTACCAGGCCTGACAGACAACAGTTGGTCTGCGACTCTCTGAACGTGCCTACCAACAAAGTTCGCAGAACGCCTCGCTTCTTCAGTCTCATTTGTCGCCACAGACTGACCCGATCTAACAAACTCCTCCAGCACGCGGAGGTTCGCATCCATAACCATGAGCGTGTCCGAGAGTTTGACATCCAAGCGATCCTTGGGAGCACAGTCGACAAGGGTATCGTACAGCCTATTGAGGTGAGCAAGGTAGCTACTTTGCTCAGACGAAGCCTCTGTCAGGGCATCCAGCATGACACCCCAGCAGATCTGATCAGGACGAGGGGGATTTTGGCTGGGCTCATCGCTGCTACCAGAAGAGACAGGTTGCTGGAGAAGGCGATCAAACCAAGATAATGCGGTGATAATATCAGGCTTGGGTGGATTGTGGGCAACACTTGACGAAGAAGGGTTGCAGAATCCACTGATGATCGTCGTGAATGTTGACGAAGCAGGAGATGGAACTGTCCCCAGTTCACCTGGTTTGGATGTCAACACATACTGGATGGCGTCTCAAAACGAAACAGAGTCACCTTTATCGGGACGCCCGCTGTCCATCATGGTCTCGAGTAGACGAAGTGCACCATCTGGTTGGCCGACCCTAAAATAACCTTGAATCATCTTGTTCCAAATTTTGAGCTGGATTGGCAATTGTCGCTCGACCTCCTCAACCTGGCTACGTGCACAGAGGTTTCGGAACTCTTCAAAGACCTCTTTGGCACCCGTGAGATCCCCTGCGCTGACATGAGTGGACAGGAGGTAGAAAAACACCAGATCAGTGGGAAGGGGCCGAGGTCGAGCCTCTAGTTGTGCATATACACGGATGGCAGCACCAACGTTTGCATAGGCAGCACAAGAGCGGAGAAGCGCGTGGTAAACATTGATGGGAAAATGGGCAACCAACGGTTTGGCAGATGATGCATTGCCAGGTCCCTGTTTAGGAACAAGGAGACAAGCAGCCTCAAAGATGCGCATTGCGGACGCAAAATTGTCTTCTGCAAGTAACGTTTCCCTTTGTGTCTCGTCGACTTGGGCCTCCTCGCTGGCGGCGCCATCGAGGTCGCCGACGGAAGTCAGTTGCCGTCGCTTCGCGCGGTACGACAACAACTGCAGTGACTTTTGGACGTCGCGATCACGGTTTGTAAGTCCTATAATGGTGTTGACAAATGTACCGAGGTTAGGGGTTAGACCGTGGTGGGAAATGGCGTTATAGAGCGGTACGAGGAGGGCCGCGCTGGATGCGGAACCGATGGTGACGAGTGCACGGATAGCATGGTTGAAATCGAGAATGATGGGTGCGGAGTAAGACAAGGAGGGTTCCATGGAGGAGTCGATCAACCACCGGACGTGTTTCAGGATCGCAGGGGTGTTCTTCTTGGACAACGCATCATCGAGCGCGAGGCAGAACGGGGACCGGGTAGCAACGGGGGAAGGCACCTGTTCCGGGGCGAGCTCACCCTGGTCCTTGTTCGAAGAAGTCGCGGCGGTGTGTCGTTCACACAGCTGCATTTGGACAGTGTGCAAGACACCGGCACCCATGTGGTCATGCTCTTGGAGACCGGTGGGGAAGGAAAAGGAATGACGACGGGCGAGTGTGCGGGGAGGATTTGACGAGGCGACGCGCGGGGAGAGATAAGATAGCTTGGTATCTTCCCTGTCGTCGTCCGCCTTGGTCGTGCCATCTTGGGTCGCAGAGGAATTTGCCTGGGTGATGGCACGGCCTGCACCCTTTTGCGGCGTGAGGGTAAGCCGCGAGCGAGCGGGAGTGCGTGACACGTACGGTATAGCCCTTGTAGAACTTGCCTCCGGCGTGGAACTTGGCGCCGCCTGGACCTGCGCCGGTGCCAGTGCTACCCCAGGAAGAGCCAGCGCTGGCGGCGGGGCCGGACTGGAGGACATTCCGTAGCGCGCCAGACTGGTTTTGCACGAGCGCGACGGCACGCGAGGTGTGGAGGAAAAGATGGTTCGCAACTTTGGGGAGCATGGTGGCCGATTACAAGCTGTTACAGTACTGGGGCGGTGGCGAGCAACCGCGGGGGCTGTCGAGGACGGCGACTGACGCGAGCGTGTCAAATAAAAAGCAAAATTGACGATTCGGGAAAACCCGGGTGCAGGTTCCGATGCCGAGCCGAGGCCAGTCGTCATGCGATCACCCGCCAATCGCCGCGCTCGAGCTCGCCCCACGAATGGCGTGTCTCCTCGGCCACCCCCGGATCCACCGGGCCGCCAAACGACACCCCACGCAACGGGCGCACGACCACCCCCTCGCCCTCGCACGACACCACCCTCCAGACGGTCACCACCTGCTCGGGCGTGTACGTCGCCGGATTGATACCCAGCCCCTGCAGCACGATCAGTCACTCGGCCCACCCGTCGACAGCAATCCCGACCTTGAAGCCGACAACCACCCCTGCCCTCGTCAACTTCTCCCTCGTCGGCCTCTCTAGCGTGTCCCACTGCGCATCTGCGATCGCCTCCAGCTTGTCAATGTCCACCTCCGACTCAGCGGTCTCGACAATGGGCGCAGCATTCCCCGTGTCGCGTTCTGCCTCTTCCTCACGTTCGTCCCCACACTCGACACGCATCCTCTCTTTCCACCTTTCCTTGCGCAGGCCAGCTTCGACATCAATGCTCGTCACGAACACGTTTGACGGTAGTGACGAGCGCGAGGACGGTGGCACCAAACGGGGCATCACCTGTGGCTTGCACGGCCCCCCCGCCGGGGTCGAGCACTCGGGCGTGGTGATCGCGCTCGAAATAATCACCGACGTGTCACCTTCCTGATCCCCAAATATAATCTTGGGCGGGAGTGCCCTGCCTACGAGTGACCTGAAATTTTTGGCCTTGTTCTTGTTGCGGAGGGAGAGCGACATCAGGACAGGAATCGTGCCTGCGTCTCGGTTGGCATTAGGATCGGCCAGCGTGGTCGCTTGCGCTCGACCACCCTCGCCGCCCACTACGGCATTCGCACCAGAGACCGGTCCACCTGCGCACACCTCGCCAGCCTCGCGCTCATGCATGCGCTTGAGGCGCCGTCGCAGATTGCGTGATTGCGTCTGCGGTTTACCATACCCAGGTGGCACAAACGTCGAGCTAGGAAACAACGGTGAAGGTGTTGAATTGCACAACATTCGCGGACTTGGACGCACGGGTGGACCACGCGTGACGGTGCTTGCAGCGACGGCGTTGCTCTTGCGCGCGCCCTTGGGGGCGCCGCTTTCGGCACAGACGGCGTCGTAGGTCGCGGGGACTCGTCCGAGCCTGATCCAGACCCGGATTCCGACTCGTCTGTGTCCGTGTCCGTATCTGTATCGCACTCGGACTCGGACCCTGACTCTGACGAGGACCCCGTGTCAGATTCGTCACTCGACGAGCTCGACGACATGGTCCGTTTCCGCTTGCGCGACACTTCGGGTCCCATGAAATTTTGAACCCTCTGCGAGGCGCTCTGATCCTGTGCACTCGTGTCAACCACGTCCACGCTATCATCATACCGCTCGTCAGTTCCAAAACAGCCGCGGAGATGAGCCAGCGCACCATATCAGATCGCCGTCCCTCAAGACAGAGAGCTCCGAATTGTCGAGCAACTCGAAGCCATCGATGGACAGACGCAACACAGCAGGAGCGAGACCACGAAATGCGGGGACGGACAAGCAGAGGGTAGACTTGAAGTTGAACACGTTCAATCCCGTAGCGGAGTGTACCGATCCAAGATCGAGCGGGAACCACGCTCTCACTGGCGGGAGCGGTGGATTCGCGGATATCCTCACCCTCATCAAGTTGCACGGTGGACGCGACTGTTGGGTATGCTTATGTAATACGGCCGCCCGTGCGTAATAATGCTTACCTCATCATCGTATCGATGACCATCAGATAAACTTTGTTAGCGTTCCCCCACTCTTCGTCACCGTGGACTCGCCGACCCGACCTCTTGCTCGGAACCGAGTGTGCGAGGTCAGAGACAGACCAGAGGCCACAGAGTTGTAAAGAAAACGAATCGGGAGAAGAAACGAGCAGCAGAACACGACTCGACGGAGAACAAAGCGTATACTCTCATGTACAGAATCCACAACCCGCACGATGCTGCACACCAGTGAGAACAATACACATAGCCTGATTTTGTGCGTCCCTAGACCATCGCATGAATCACATTGCCATCAAGGGCATCGATCACGTCAATAGCGAGGGAATTCCTGCCTACCTCGCTGGACAAGTCCACCACCGGCGACGACATCACGCCGGTGGGACACGAGTTTGACTAAATAATGAGATAATTTCCCGGGAACTCGGACAATGCTTGAGTTTCACCAGGTCAAAAGTGGCAATCGCATGGGAAGGCAGACAACGGCACTCGTTTCAAGAGCCCAACTTGAAGTGCGGACACGTGGAGATGGAGCTATGCTGGCTTTGGCAGTGGGACTTCGATCACTCGCCACTCGCTTGGCAGGGTCATAACTGATCAAGAGATATTCGGGTGATAGACTCCTCGTGATAAGTATCGCCATAGCCGTCGCATCATAGCCGGATACACGTACACAACAGTCCCCGCAATCTCCCCCAAGTCTCAAGGCTGCGGAGGTGCCGGGATGCACCATGTCGTACTCCTAAGCGCGCGCGCGTACTGAAAGGCGATCCATCGTGAATGAGCTAGCATGTCGAAACGACTTTGGGTGCCGACTAGATACAAGGCAAGTTCATCAATGCGAGCGCACAACGTAAGCTGATAGCAACAACAGATATTTCTGAGCATCATATGACATCCATACAGAGCGTTCATATCCCGAATTAAACCCACCATATTGATGAATGAGATCAGGAAACTTGTCAGTGTGAGGTGGTCGTGGACGCGTAGTGGGCATACGTCTGGGTGAAAAAGTGTCAGCTTGCCCTGGAGATCGCGCACGAGTCGAGTTACGTGATTGCATGGTAACTCTGCGAAGCCGCCATTGTGCATTCGCCACGGACTCACCACCGACCGACCGAGTATGGGTCTATGGTGAGCCATTTGAGGACAAACGTGCCAGGGACTGCTAAATTAGCATCACTTCGCCGTTAACGCGTCCCCGCGAGTGCGTTTGTCCCGCTTTCCAGAATTCCAGATCAAGTGACAGAACCCCTGAAAAGTCGACCCGTCGTCGCTTATGTGTGTGTCCGTGCCTTCCAAGGCGAACAGCGAGCCGATGACTCGTGCGGGCATAGTTCGAATGCATGCCAAGATCCCGAACCGAACGCTGTCGTCCATAGCATTTACATAAGCTTAGCTGGAGTCGAACGGAGAGGAAGGTGCAAGCGCGACGGGGAATCTCGGCTCGGTACTGGACAGTTCGGTTCAGTGTTCGGGAGAGATCATCTCTAAAGAACTGGGGGGGAACCATCAGCATTTCCCAAATCGATTCCCCCCCATCTCTCTCTTCCTCCATGCTCGCGAACAACATTTTACGAATGCTGCCTCGAGTTGGTTTGAGGCCCGGTTCGCGTGTATTCTCACCTAGGCTTTCTGCCAGGGACTACGCTGTCGCGGCCGCAAGTCTCAGACGGAACAAGGTCTGGGACTCAGCCGACGAGGCCGTCAAGGATGTCAAGTCGGGTGATATCCTTTTGGCCGGAGGTAGGTCCCCAACCAGCGAACGCTTGTCCAGCATTCGATTTTCGCGCTTTGCCCAGGATTCGGACTATCCGGTACCCCAGGTGAGCAGAGTGGTCGGACGCGGCGACCGAGCCGAAGCTCAAGCCCTCTAGAAACGTTGATCACTGCCCTCTCGAGGCGAAAAGACGTATCAGGACTTACAGCTGTCACAAATACTGCCGCTTTGGGCGACGGCGGTTTGGGTAGGTGGCACTTACACAACTTGTGTGACATGTCGGCCAACGATTTCCAGTCAAGATACTCAAAGCAAATCAACTGGACAAGTTAGTTATATCGTATATTGGAGCGTTAGTCTTCCTTTGTCTCTCATGCGGATAATGCCCATGCTAACTTTGATTAGCAACAAATTCCTCGAGCAGATGTACCTGGATGGCAAATTGTCAATGGAGATCGTGCCCCAAGGCACACTTGCAGAGCGCATGAGAGCACACTCTGCGGGAATACCCGCGTTCTTCACTGCCACCGGGGCATCCACAACTGTGGAGTCTGGTGGAATACCTATCCGCTTTAATGCTGGCGGGTTTACAGAGGGCGTTATGATTCCCGGAAATAAAAAGGAATCTAGAGTGATTGATGGAAGGAGGTATGTCATGGAACCAGCGATCGCGGGCGACGTTGCATTTGTACACGCATGGAAGGCGGATGAGGCTGGGAACCTTGTGTTCAGGTGGGTTTGCCATTTGAATGCTTCACCGGTTGCCGATCCGATGTTCCCACTACAGGTATGTTTCGAATAATTGTAACGATATCATGGCAAAGAACGCGAAGCTCACCATCGTGGAGGTATGTAAAAACATTTCTGCCGAGGTCATGTCTCAACCTGGACGTAGGCCGAAGAAATTGTGCCGATTGGCACACTGTCACCCAACGCGATACACTGTCCTGGTATCTTTATCGACCGAATCGTCAAATGCACGGTGCCCAAAAACATCGAAATCATGGCTACTGCCCCTCCATCGTCTGCGGATGGGGAGGCAGATTCCCAGGTCGAACAGAGCAGTCGTCGCAGGATAGCACGGCGTGCCGCGCAAGAAATAAGGGATGGCTTCTATGTCAACCTCGGTGTGGGGATCCCCACCCTGGTTACTGAATATCTCCGTCCGGACATCAAGATCTGGCTACAAAGTGAAAATGGGATCTTGGGCATGGGCCCATTCCCACTCTCGGAGGACAAGGCTGATCCGTCAGTGACACCTTCCATTCCGACGCTCGTCCGCTTAGATTATTTGCAGCGACATCACCAACGCCGGAAAGGAAACCGTGACATTATTGCCTGGTGCAGCGGTCTTTGGTAAGCAGGAGTGCCCGAGGTCCAAGGGCACACTTGCTTACCGGCAAACCCGACAGATTCGGTAGACTCGTTCAGCATGATTCGCGGCGGCCACCTTGACGTTACCATTCTTGGGGTATGCTCCGAGTCCTTGTCGGCAAGATGTATTCTAACGTTCCAGCAGGCCATGCAAGTAACGGGGCATGGTGACATCGCAAGTTTCATGGTCCCAGGAAAGCTTGTGAGGGGTGAGTCCATGCAAAGTGCGAGCTTCGATCATCATGGAAACTGAAACAACCGTGCAAGGAATCGGCGGTGCCATGGACCTCGTCTCGAATCCGGACAAGACGAAGGTGATCGTGGCTATGGAGCATTGTGCCAAGGACGGTAGCCCAAAGATCTTGGAAGAATGCACGCTGCCTCTTACGGGCGCACGTGCTGTCAGCCAAATTGTCACCGATCTTGCGGTGTTCGACGTGGACAGACAAAACGGGATGCTTCACTTGACGGAATACGCACCAGGCGTGACTGTCGAAGAGATCCGAGCCAAGACGAACTGTAACTTTATCATTTCTGAGAGTCTCAAGCAGATGCAAATCTAGGGGAGCGCTGCGGTGATGCCGTGTTGTCGACGAATGCCACGACGTGGGAGTGCACGAGGTTGTACGTTCTTGGACTGCCCGTGGGTTTCGACCGGAGCTGTAAAAAAGCGACACGTATTGACGAGTCGAGTGATATGTGGAATATCTTTGGAGGCAAAGCGGAGTAAACAGAGAGCGTCATAGTCACAGTGAAGTACAGATAGGATCTGGGAACAAGATAAACGCTGCGCAAGGGCAGAGTTTTCAGGCTCCGCTGTGGCGTTCGGTTGACCGTTTCCTTGACCAGATTTGAGATTGTCGTTGGCGGAGTTGGTTCGGAGCTCGAATTTTAGCGTGTCCGTGACAGGGGTAAATACTATTGCCTGGCCCAATCTGCAAGTGGCTGAAATCGATTTTAAGAAGGTTTAGTTGTCCTTGGCAAAGTGTGCTGATTTTAATCCTTTCAAGGCATTGCAAGTCGTGAGCTAACTAGACCACAGAATGTGCACAAATATAATTCAGGTGTCTCAATCAGTCCCCTAGGAATCAGGATCAAACGTGGTTCAGAGTATAAATTTGAAGTCGGAAGGAAACGATGCTCGGCACAGGACTGGACGTGCGTGATCAGTGATATTTCTAGGGTTCGCTAGACCGGAAGGTGATGTGAGCACTGTTGTGCTTTTCGTCGAAGCTATTCTCGTACACGTATCGTGATGCTTGACGGCACAAGAATCTTGCCCGCATGACGCCCAGCATGAAGTTGCCCATAGCAGGACAATAGAGCTGCAAATGTGTCGAGCATTCGGCCATACAAAAATAGTACAGTGTACCAAGTACTCGGAGTAGACGGGTTGTCGTGGGATCACTGAAGAGAACAGGGATATGATTAGCATGCCAGTCCACGCATGCAGTCGAGACTGTTCGGCTTACTTTGATGAACTTTGCCATGAACTTTCTGGGTGGGTGGCAGTCAGACCAAGGAACATCGAAAAGGCCAGATACACACTTGTGGAACTCGGTGCGCAGGAGATCATTGACAAACTGACCCGACTTTTCCTTTTGATTCATCGCCTGGTTCTTGAATATAAGGTCTGGGATGAACCGTGACACAGCTGTCAGCGCTTGCCAAGGCATCCACGAAGATATGGCCTACCGTCGTCCCATCTTCTTTTGACCGCGAACGTGCCTGGAACAGTCGTGTTCAATCCGGGGGATTGCCCCAGCTCGGCTGCTTTTGATGTCAGCTGCTCGCGCTCCTGGCGTGCTTTTTCTTCTGCACGCTCGCGCTTGATCTTTTCGAGTTCACGGAGCAGTTCGTCGGTATCGTCCTCGTCCTCGTCCTCATCCTCGTCCTCTGACTCTCCATCGCCGTCCTGTTTCTGTTTCTGACCCTCGCTTGTCTCCTCGTCGTCCTCGTCATCCTTATCCAGTTCGAGCGCCTCTTGGAGGAGTTTTCGCCGCTTGGCAGCCTCCTCGTCCTGGGCCTCGCCTGCGCTCGTGATAGCACCCACTGCGGTGGGAGGTTTCCCCTCTGCCTTGCGCTTCTTATTCCGGGCCTCCTCTTCGGCCGCAAGGAGCTCTGCTCTGAGGTCTCGTCGTGCGACTTCGCCCGTGGACGTCTGGCCTGGTTGTCTACCGCGCAGCGACGTGAGCCACGCGTGAGACCGAGGGAGGAGACGAACCGAAATTTGAGCTGGGTGTGTGCGGCCATGTCGCGCACCGAGTACTGCCTGGAGCCCCCCTTGACATCTCGCGCCTGGGCGGGGTCCCATGTCGGTCGGTGGGCGGTGGACATTTGTCGGGTCAAGGATACAGTGCAAACAGGACCGTTTTTCGCACGCTCTTCTTGAGCCACGTCCACCGACAGCGCGTTTCTGTCCCGTGCGCGATGGCCAACTACCACTATGACGAGGCTGGCAACATGGCCGCCTACTTTCTCATCTCTGTCCTCGCCATCCTCCTCGTCCCGCTCTCCCTCTCCTCCCTCCTCCGCCTCTCCGCAAGTCCGTCCCTTTCTTGCCCCACCTGCTACGGCGCTCACCCGTCTTTCAGAGCCCCCCGAAGAGCGCATAAATGGGTGCCAGTGCAGACCGTGTCTCGATCGCAGAAAACAGGTCCTTGCTGCAAACAGACCCTCAATTTTCAGACCCAAGCTCACCAAGAGGTCCGTGTCCCCACCCCATCCGCCTCACTTGACCCATCTTGTTCGTCTCCAGAGCCGTCGTCCTCGTCCTCGGCTGGTCCCTCTTTGCCTACTTGGTACTCAGAGTGCCCAACGCCAGCCCCGACAACAAGGTCTATGATCCGTATGAAATCCTGGGTGTCGCCCACGTGTGTACCCGTCGTGCATGTCTCGCGCGACGTGTCTCGCTCATTGCGTATTTGCAGGGTGCCGCAGAAAAGGATATAAAATCGCTATTCAAAAAACTCTCCAAAGTCTAGTGCGTGTTTTGCCCACAAACCCTAATGTCTAGCACGCCCTGACCGCGTGCCAAGTCACCCCGACAAGGTGAAGGCGACCGTCAACGAGACAGCGGAGCAGATTGCCGATCGTTTCGTGAAAATCACCAAAGCGTACAAAGCGTGAGCGTGTTTTTCTTGTTGCTTCGGACACGCCGTGATTCACGCGTCGGTGCAGTCTGACAGACGAGACGATCCGCCGCAACTATGAACTGTACGGCCATCCCGACGGCCGACAAGAAGTCTCAATGGGCATCGCGCTGCCATCGTGGATCGTCGAAGGCAAGAACAACATTTGGGTCCTTGGCCTTTACGCGATCCTCGTTGGCGGTCTCCTCCCTGGTATGGTAGGACGCTGGTGGTTCGGAAGCAGAGGAAAGACCAAGGACGGTATCGAGGCAAGAACTGCAGAGGGCTTCTGGAAGGGTGTTGAAGAAGCAAGCGGAATCAGCGACGTCATCCGGGTCATCGGCAGTGCGTTCCGGTACGAGCTACGAATCAAGAGCGCGGGCGATTTGAGCAAGGTAGAGAAGGAAATCGAAACGAGCATAGGAGACGAGTGGAAGGGGTCGATCAAGGCTGTTGCCGGTGGTGAAGACGATTCAACAACCCGGCGAGCCTTGGTGCTGCTTTACGCCCACTTTTTGCGGTTGAATCTTGGCTCGAAAGCCCTGGAACAAGGTGCGAGTTCTGTTAGACCTGGTCTGCATTTTGCTAACTTGAACCGCACGGACCAGAGCAAAGGTCGTTGCTTCTTCAAACACCCATGTTACTGAACGCGTTCTTGAATATTGCATCTGCTCGGAGTTGGCTCGCACCGACACTTGGGGTCATGCGTCTCCATGCATACATCGTGCAAGCGTTGATTCCCGGAAAGCCTGCTCCCTTGCAAGCACAACTACCAGGTTTCGATAGCGCGTCGAGTTGTGAGAAGCAAGACATAGCAACAATTGTGCACGACTTGAAGAAGAGCGGGGACGAACGCGCCGCGGAATCGAGCAAAGTGCTCGAAAGCTGGCCGGGTCTGGAGGTTGTTGACGTGGCCTTCAAAGGTGCGTGCGACGTGGTTGTTGTGCATGTTCCAAGACGAGCATTATCCAAGTGATTGGCGAACGCTTGGTCACACCGTCGTCGATCGTGTACTTGCTGGTGAAGCTGCGCATCAGGGGGCCTGGGACGTCCTCGCCGGCTGTGGCGCAGGATGCTAAGAGCGCGAAAAGGAACGATGAGATTGACGCAAAGTTTCTGCATGTGCGCGGAGACGCTGAGGAAGTCGATGGGAGCGGGTCTGGCTACGCACACGCACCGCACTGGCCCGGGGTGGGTCTGCACACGCGGCTCATTGGGTGTATGACTGACGTTCTACCGCAGCTGCGCAAGCCGGGATGGTGGCTCGTTCTCGCTGACGACAAGTCGAACCGAACTGTTGTTCCGCCAATCAGGATCACGGACGTACCACGGTCGGACCCGTCGAGGGCGCGCAATTACAGGTGCTACAAGGTCCAATTCCAGGCACCAGCCACCGTTGGGCTATTTACGTGGAAGGTGTACCTTGTCAGCGATACCATTGTCGGTGAAGAGACGTGTCGTCCGATCTCGGTGGGCATCCTTGTGTGCTTGAATACGATCACAGACCAAGCTGATATGGTGTTGTACAGCTCAAGATTGACGATGTGTCTGCGCTTGCGGCAGAGGAGCAGACGCCCGAGGACGAGATCTCGGATCCTGACGAGGATTCACTGGCAGGGCAGATGGCGGCGATGCGGGGGAGGCCAGTGAAGGCGGTGGCGGCTCTCGAGGAGGAGAGCGAGGACGACGAGAGCTCGACGGACGAGGAGGATGGCGGGGACGCCAGCAGCAGCGACAGCGACTGACCCGCATGACTACCAAGTAGACCAAGTAAATAAGCGACGTTGGGTAATGGATCGATCTTGTCCCGCCGCTCTCTGAAATGCCACCAGCGACCAAGTTTAACTGGGCTGCCAAAGCTGCTGGTCCCCGCGCGCCCGGGTCCAAGGCCGTCCCAGAGCCCAAGTCGCCCGACTGTCTCCTTGGCCTCTCCTTTGTCTTCACCGGCGAGCTCTCCTCGTTCTCCCGCGACGAGGCCATCGACCTCGCCAAGCGCTATGGCGGGTCAGTCCACCCCCACCCCACCGCCTCGCCTGTTCATCTCTGCCCCACAGCCGTGTCACCCTCCAGCCCTCCTCCAAGACCTCCTATGTCATCCTCGGTGACAACGCTGGCCCGTCCAAGCTCGCCGCGATCAAGAAACACGGCCTCAGGACCCTCTCCGAGGACGACTTTCTTGCCCTCATCGGCACACGCGTCGGTCCAGGCGGTCCAGGCGGCGCCCCGCTCGACGACAAGGCACGCAAGAAGATGGACAAGGAAGCCGACGCGATCAAATCTGCCGCCAAGGAACTCGAGAAGCGCGAAAAGGAGGTAGCGGCAAGGTCGACCAAGGACAAGGGCAAGGACAAGTCGGGCGGGTCTGTCGTTTCCTTCTGGCGCGTGATTGTCCCTTGTTGACATGCGTGCACTATGCAGCGTCGGTGCGAAGCCGGACTTGGCCTCGCAGCTCTGGACGACGCGCTATGCACCCCAGACGCTCAAAGAGATTTGCGGAAACAAGGGTCAAGTGGAGAAGCTACAGCAGTGGTTGCACGACTGGTCCGTCCTTTCCACCCCCAACGCTTCGCTGGCCCCCCTTCCCCCACTCTGACACGCGGGCTCGGATACGTAGGTCTTCGAGCTTGAAAGCCGGCTTTAAGAAGCCCGGCAAGAATGGTATGAACATTTTTCGCGCCGTCCTCGTATCTGGCCCGCCGGGCATTGGAAAGACGACGAGTGCGCACTTGTGTGCAAAACTGGAAGGGTTTACACCCATCGAACTCAATGCTAGCGATGCCCGGAGCAAGAAGCTCGTCGAGGTGTGTAGCTTGAATCCAATGAATGCTCATGCCGACCACCACTCTCTCCTTTTTTGGGCTCTAGAGCGGTATGAACATCAATAACTTGTCCTTGGATGGTTGGCTGGGTGACAAAAAGGTGCGATTGTATGTTGGGTGCTTGACCTGAACGTGGACGGGTTTCTGCCACAGGCGACGAATGCGCTTGGTATCACCATCACCGACAGGACATGCCTCATCATGGATGAAGTCGATGGCATGTCCGCGGGCGACCGGGGAGGGGTTGGTGCCTTGAATGCACTGATCAAAAAGACAAAGGTGCGAGCTGTTCCGTAGGCGACGAGCGTGCACCCGCTCACGTCCATCCAGATCCCAATCATTTGCATCGCCAACGATGGTGGAGCTCAAAAGTTGAAGCCCATCAAAGGGAATACATTCAATCTTCCCTTTAGAAGGTATGACTCGCGAGATCACCACGTTGTCGATTTACGCCCTGTTCAGACCCGATGCAAGCGCAATCCGTTCACGTATCCTCAGTATTATATTCAAGTACGCCTCACGTATTCGTACATGGTGCGCATTTGACGCTAGCTCATCCAGGGAGAATATGAAGATTCCAGCCAATGTCGTTGATCAGCTCGTCATAGGCTCACAGTCTGACATCCGACAAGTATTAAATATGCTTTCGACTTGGCGGCTATCCCACGATGCCATGACGTTTGATGAAGGCAAGGAACTGTGTGTCTTTCATGAGTCCCCGTGATGTTATTTGTTAAAGTATGAGTTGCAGAGCTAAAATGAACGAAAAGAACACCGTCCTAACGCCTTTTGATGTCGTGAATAAGATACTGGGCCCTTACATGTTTTCTCACACATCGAGAGAGACATTAGGGGACAAGATGGAGTTGTATTTCCACGACCACTCATTTGTCCCACTGTTTATTCAGGTGAGTGACAGACCCAGGGACCTGATGTAGCTGCCTCACACTGGATACAGGAGAACTACCTTAAGACTCAGCCTGCGAAAATAAGAGATCTTAATGGTCCTCCAAAAACGTTGAAACATCTCAAGTTAATGGATAAAGCAGCGTCCTCGATATCCGACGCTGATCTTGTAGACGCACTTATACATGGGTTCGTATCGTGCATATTTTACGCACCTATATTATTGATCACTGTCCTCTTAGACCAGAGCAACACTGGGCCTTGATGCCGCTGCATGCCGTGTGTTCGACTGTGCGACCCTCTTCCTTGTTGTATGGAGGTGGCATGGGTTACGGTGGAGCCAACCAGATGTCCTTCCCGCAGTATGTCGTTGGTCAGGGTCGTACCGTTCCTCATTGCTCACGTGCGGACGAACCAAAGGTGGCTCGGTCAAAACTCAAAACAAACCAAACTAAGTCGCCAGCTGGGCGATGTCCAGGTCCGTATGCGTCTCAAGGTGTCGGGCGACAAGACAGAGATACGACAACATTACCTCCCTGCGCTATTTCCTTATGTCGTGAAACCACTTGTAGACGACGGATCAGTAAGTTCTGTTTCAGTTGGGCGTCTTTTTCCAGTAAAGTTCACTTCAACTTCCCGCCGTAGTCGGCCGTCGATGAGATTATCGAGCGCATGGACGAGTATTATCTCTCGCGTGATGACTGGGATACGATCGTCGAGCTCGGTGTTGATCAAAACAGGGACGACGTCGTGCTCAAGAAGATATCCGCGTCTACCAAAACGTCGTTTACCAAAAAGTGAGGTCCTCGTAATTGGTTGTAGCTCTGTTTGGCTCGTCTTTGCTCATGCCCGTGTGTGTAGGTACAATGCAAGCGTCCATCCGATAGCGTTTCACAAAGCGACGGACTTAGGCAAGGCGCCAAAGAAGCTGGCGGGTGGGCCTAAGCCCGATCTCGAAGAGGCATTCGACGTGCGTGTTCATCTCTTTCTGTTTACCTTTTTGACTCGCTGAGATGGGGTTACCGCCATCAGATCGACGAAGAAGTCCCTGAGTCGGACGACGAGAACAAAAAAAGGGAGGACGAAGACGAGATTGGTGCGGATAAGCTCATCTCGGCGAGCAAGCCTGGTAAAACGGCAAAGACAAAGACGGTGATGATGCAGTCGAGCAAGCAGCCCCGGGGCAAGGTCAAGCCAAAGCGTTGAATGAGTCCCTAGAGATTTTGTCTGTTGCCCGCTTTCTGTGTCTCTTTGTCGTTTCCTGTTTCTGTCTCTATCGTCATTTGTGTTTCTTTACTGACTCTACACCTCGAACTATGGTAATCGACGCCATTTTGATTCGTAGCACTCGTTTGGAATAGGCTCTTGTTCGCGCCAGCTCGTGTGTCCGGGGTGATAATGTCCGTTGACCAGTCATCTATGTTTCGGACTATCACGGTGACCAGCGTAAAGTTCGCAATGGCTAATAAGCCACGCTACTACTGTGCCATTTCAAGATAAAAGTTCTCAGCACTTACACCCTTGTTTATGCCAAATACTTGGATACTACTACTTACACCCTCGGGATAGCCTTGTGATGGATGACGTTTTCGATGTTGTCGTACTTGGTACCGGGCTATCGGAGTCAATCGCTGCTGCGTGAGTCGATGTCCCTATGTTATATATCTAGCACCGAACTGAATACTTTCAGTGCCCTTGCCAAGGCTGGACTCCGAGTGGCCCACATCGATCCCCATCCATATTACGGCGCATCTGAAGCCACGCTCACATTAGACGAGCTCGTCCAATGGGCAGAGAGTGTCACCACGGACGAATCGGACCCCGTACATTATCGCATCGATTACCTGTCACCAGATCGACCGTCCCAACAAAAACAATACTCAATTTCGTTATCACCTTCGGTTATTCCGTCCGTTGGACCATTCATATCCTCGGTAGTATCCTCCGGTGTTGCCCGCTACGGTTCGTATAAACTCCTGGGTCCCGTCGCGATATACCGCAACGGAAAGCTCCAGAGTGTCCCACAAAACAAGGAGACTATTTTCCAGGACAGAACCATCTCCCTGATTGAGAAACGTCGCCTCATGCGTTTCCTAGCCTTTGCCTCTGGGGAGTTCGAAGAGAGTCCTGAGTTCCGGGGCAAAGAGGACACTAATTTTGATCGTTTCCTTCGCGACTCATTCAGCTTGAGCGAAGAGGTTTGCCGAGTAATTATGTTCTCTCTTGCGTTTTGTAACTTCTCTGGTGGTAAGTCATGACCCTATGAATTTCGTCTTTACTCACAAACTACAGAATCAACGTCGAGTGCCCTGCATCGCCTGCGC
The DNA here is from genome assembly GCA_038089975.1 of Boletellus ananiceps. Taxonomy (NCBI): domain Eukaryota; kingdom Fungi; phylum Basidiomycota; class Agaricomycetes; order Boletales; family Boletaceae; genus Boletellus; species Boletellus ananiceps. The sequence continues at coordinate 20,786 of JBBPLV010000072.1, read as the reverse complement.
AGCTGTCTGAAGTCGGCTGGGCGGTATGGCTCATCGCCATTCCTTATCGGTTATTATGGAGGATCGGGAGAAATAGCCCAGGGTTTCTGTCGTACTGCAGCTGTGAATGGTGGGCTCTACGTTCTTGGTCGGAGCATCTCGAACCTCGTCGTTCACGGCGCAAAAGAACCCCATCGATTTTCCGTCGAACTGGAAGGCATTCCTGATCTGCTTCGGTCGCAGTGCATATTATCCTCGGTGGCCTACCTACCACGTTGCTTGCGATCTCAAGTCAACCCTGTTACCCCCAGTTTCGGTACGTTGGGTGCAACCCGAATTCGTGCCATGGCCCGCTGCATCGCCATAGTGAATGGCTCTATCAACCCCCCTCGCTTGCACGGAACCGATAACATCTACCCAGTCGATGGGAATTCAGACTCGTTTCTGGTCGTGTTCCCTCCTGGGTCTCTCGATCATGGTTCTCATACGTCAAGTGTAACTTTATTGACCTCAGGTACTGGTACTATGTCAGCACCGTCAGGAAAGAGTATGGTTTTTACTGGTTCAATGAGACTATTCACATGCTAATGGAAGGCAGATATCATTTATCTTTCGATGCCACTGGAAGACCATGACAAGTCCTCAAAAGAGCTTCTTCTTCCTTACTTGGAGGTGATCCTTGATGTAAACCCCACTTGTCAATCCATTTTCCAATTATTCTACATGCAGTATTTCTCTTTTACATCTCACCAGCCAGTTGATGACATCACACCCAATCTTTTTGTTCTTCCACACTTGGACCCACATATTTTTCAGAATGTTGATCAAGCAGCACATGATGCTGAAAATGCATTCTGGCTCATTACACAAGTGGCAGGGCCACAGGGAATTGCTGATAGAGAAAAAGGTTTTTGGGTGGACAATATTACAGATAATTCTGATGACCTATAGAGTAATTTATGAGGATTATATGGTTTGCCTTCCTACTGTGCCCAAGATGTACTGCACAGACAGCTCTGCAACCTGCACACTAGATTGAAGTCCACAGCCCAGATGAAGAAATATGGACTTAGCAGTTGTCTCCAAGAAAGGTCCCATTGAAAAGTTACAAGAAAAATACCGAATATAACCAGAATATTAACCATTCGCGTCCGTCCGGCACTGTTCTTTCTCTACTAGGACCTCATCCGAGCTTCGTGGATTCGTGAATTCATCCAGACCGGTGAGTCCAAGACCAGTAACAGCCGAGAGGCCACCTGCACCCATCGGCTCACGCGCGTTACGTGAGCTCTCACGGTCACGACTCGTTCGAAGTGATTCGCGACTGCGATCCCCGTTGCGTCCGTAGTTCCGGGTCGCTCCACGCCCCCTCTGACTTCCTCGATCTCCTCCCCGTGCATCTGCTTCGGCTGTGTCCCGCATTTCACGACTTCCCAAGGATATCCTTTCAAACAGCCTGTTTTCTTTGGTCTTTCCGTAGTTGTGCAACGTCTTCACGATCGCACCGAGATACAGTAGTCCGAGGAAGAAGAGTGCGGAGATGGCTACCCTTGGTCCTATTACGGCGGTCGGACTGAGAGGTTGAGGAGAGGCGGGGTCTGACGAACTTCCGTATCGCCAGACGAACGCAAGTATGGCAACGATGAAGAAGATCATGGACCTTTTAGCGTCGTGACGAGCAAATAAGCAAAGAATGAGCGTTGCCTGGATGATACGCACCACGCAAGCCAGATGGCGGGCATGGCTAGCAGCACCCACACATTCCATAGGATAAATGTTGTAGTCCTCGCAGCCTCCTACGTGAGGAAAAAAGTAATGGTGAGGGAACAGGTAAAAACACGTTTAAGCCTACCTCGGCCCATCTCGCTGCCTTGTACATACTTCTCATCGTCCCGAATCTAATAATATATATGCACCCAAACGATAGACTCATTATAGCCGAGGTCAGCGAAAGGAGCGCAGCCGTTCGAATAACGGGATCGTTCGCCATAACTTGGGCCTGGAACATCGAAAGAATAGCTCTGTCGATGAATATAATAAGTATCATCGGAATGCACACGAAAAGGAAGATCGTGGATACCAACGAATGAAGCAAAGCAGAGACAAGGTTCAACGTCTTCCATTCACGCAACAAAGAATCGATGAAAGATTCCCAGGATTGCTTAAATCTGACCAACGCCGGTGAAACGTTGGCAGTCGTCCATTCATCAGGAAATGGTAGAGCGGTGGCGGGGTGGTAGTGGGCACCAGGAGGTATGGGGCTCGACCGGATTATTCGCTGTCGTTGTTCCTGTTGACGAGAGCTGGAATATGATTCGATCATGCGTTCGAGGTCTGGCTTGCTCAGCTGAGCGTCTTCGTACACCCTTGCGATCCGTGAGAAGTATAGGGACGGTAAACGAAAAAGCAAAAGCAAATACATCTGCCTGGGCAGGGTGTCCAAAATAAAATAGCGAGTGTCCCGAAGGAGAGAAAGGAAACGTTCCTCGTTATTACAACGCAAGGGTGGGAAACAACAAAAGGGGTTCTCCGCGCACGTTGGATCAAAAGGAGTCTGATGCTCAATGTCAGAACTGTGGAGGGAAAAACGTTGGAAACGGGTGTGGATCCGAAAAGGATCAATGGGGATAAAGGCGTCTTCGTGGACATGATGAAATCCGGGCCAGCTAAAGAGACGTATTGGAGAAGTTGCTCTGGAATGAGGGGAAGAGGGTGGAGGAGGAGATTCGCGGCCTGGCCTTTTCAGGGAGCCGGCAATCTCTGCCATCGCCCGGCGTGCAGCTGGCGAGGATGGGCTGGCATTACCAAGACGGGTCATACCTCGGGTAGGTTGGGACACAGTTTCACGGAGGAGGGGATGTACCCGGACGTTCGCGCGAGTGCTGTGATTTGGGGTTGTGGCAGTGTGATGGTTACCGTCAAAAGAGACCCGTTGATTAGAACTGCTCTGACCGCTTGCGCCTTCTACTGGCAATGGCCTGACATTGTGACCCTCAGGCGAAGCAGGAAAAGCTCGTGTTCCAAACAAGTCCCGCTGGGAGGAAGCAGAAGGGGATGGGGGTATGAAACCTCGTTCGTTCCGAACAGAGCGATGTGGGGAGGGTGAGATCGCATTTCCAGGTAGCGCGGATAATTTATCAGAACTTGCAGGTTCTGGGCTGTCACTTTCCGGATCTATAGTGGTGCAGAGCGCGAGTGAGCTAGGCTGCACACGGGATACATGACACACCTTGGGTTATCCGTAGCGGACTTTCGTTTGGCTGTTCTGGATAGAAAACCGATCTACGAGAGCGAGGAGGAGAATCGGTCATGTGTTGGACAATGATCGCCAATAGTCGGCCGTAGAGGGATGAAATGAAATGAACAAGCCACCATCGTCGCGACGTCCTTAAATACGGCTATGGCGCCCGCCAAGTGCCGTAATCGAGCCCGAGGCGACTCTGCATTTGTTGCAGTGCTTCTGCACACCAGCCAGCGGCATCACCTTGCATGCCTAAAAGGGAAGGCTTTGGTCAGCAAGCGAGCCCGGTCACGCATCACGTCGAGGTCACACGTTCGGCAAGAGCCGAGGCTGCGCTAACGCAAGTTTCCAGCGGAGGGGGCACAGACAAGTTGCACCAAGGCATCGAAAAGTGCACACTTCTTGGCTTGGAACATCCATCATCCCCACAAAGACACCCGCAGACCGCTGTACTCCCTTTCCATTTTTTTCTTTGGATTTTTCTGCAGACACAGCACGATCAGGCGGCAAACACGGATCCATCCGCCTGGCGAGAAGTCGGCAGAGGGGCTGCCTGCGCGGCGGGGGGCAGAGCTGGCGGTGTGTGGCTTGCGGGGCGGCCAGGGAAGCGGGCTGGGTTGGAGGAGCAGCAGGATGCCGTGATTAGAGCCAAACAGAGTCAAACAAAGGCACCGCCACCTGCAAACAAAGGTGGCGACGCTGGGATGAGAGCTTCCAGCACACGGCTGGGTTTCGCTCTGTTCTGGAGTCTCCTCGACGCCGTCTGACGATAAAGCTCCCCCCAATGACAACTGGCAATGGCCCGTTACGCAGGTCGGGTCGCAATCGGACGGGCTCCATCCTCACCCACAACAGCCCGCCCTCTGCCTCAGAGTACCACGAAAGCGAGCGCTCGGTGGCCGACGACAATCTTCCCCTCCCCATGTCCGAGCATGCAGATAGTCTGGACAAGTGGGGCCGTTCGTCAAGGGGTAGAAAGGTCAAGAGAAACAACTACAAGGAGTCAGGTAGTGAAGATGATATGCTCGGTGGACTTCATGTGGCAGACGGTCATCTCCTAAATGGAAAAGCGGAACCAGACATGGACGACGTGGACGACGTGGACGATGAACAACCGAAGCGACCCCCGCGCTCTCGCAAGTCGCGCATCGCGCGCCAATCGACCCGTTTCACTTCCTCCCCCCCAGACTTACCGAGACATATGACCCGAGCTAAAAGTCGCGCTATTAACAAAAGTGACGAGGGCTATATCGATGAGTCCGAGGAATCAGATGACGCGGATGGCTCCCTCGAAGATGCCCCACATACATCGTCGGACCTAGAGGCCGATGCTGACGCAGAGGGTGAACCTGACTTCGATGCCGAGGGCGAACCTGATATTGAAGTTCAAGACGATACCAAACCGTATGCGCTCAGACAGAGGGTCAAAATCAACTACGCTATTCCTCCGCCAATAGAGGAGACGAAGCCTCCAACAAGGAGCAAACCTCCTCACCGTGGGGGTGCACGTACAAGGCGCGGTCCAGGGTGGAGTGCCACCGGAGCAGAATTAAGCAGGTGGATGGGTATACCAGCCGATGATTCTGTAAAGACCTAATTTTGCATAGTGGCGTGGTCAGTGATACTCACGAAATCCAAGGACTCGGATATTCCTACCCGCACACCTAGAAAAGGTTTTGGGGCGACTGGCGGGTTGATGGGTGCAGGTGCTGTTGGCGCAGGTGGTGCTGGCGTGCTTCCCGGAGAGCTGGCTGCGGTTGCGGGGACCCCCTCCAACCTCGGCAAGATCGGGGATTCAGGTAGGCATCCTTTTCCCCTGACAGTATCATGCTCACCAATTACCAGCTCTCGCCGATGCTGATCCTTTGGGAGTCAATCAAAACGTGACGTTTGACGAGGTGGGCGGTCTAGATGAACGTAAGCCCACTTTCATATCTGAAGACTTCTATCTGAAACGGCCTGGGGCAGATATCCATTCTCTCAAGGAGATGACTCTCCTGCCATTGTTGTATCCTGAAGTATTTCAGCGTTTCAACCTCACCCCTCCCCGTGGGGTGTTGTTCCATGGCCCACCTGGAACGGGGAAAACTCTTTTAGCACGTGCACTTGCAGCCAGTTGTAGAGCTAACGGCAAGGGGATCTGTACGTCTTGATGCATGGTCTTTGTCGTGCGACGATCTTACACCATCTTGACCAGCGTTCTTTATGCGAAAGGGCGCAGACTGTCTTTCTAAATGGGTCGGTGAGGCCGAGCGCCAGCTTCGGCTTCTTTTTGAGGAAGCCCGCAATTGTCAACCTAGTATCATTTTTTTCGACGAAATTGACGGACTCGCACCTGTTCGGTCGTCCAAACAGGACCAGATTCATGCTTCCATTGTATCCACGCTCTTAGCACTCATGGACGGGATGGATGGTAGGGGTCAGGTGATTGTTATCGGCGCTACCAATCGACCAGATGCCATCGACCCTGCACTCAGAAGACCAGGAAGGTTTGACCGGGAGTTTTATTTTTCTCTACCTTCCCTTGATGCAAGGGAGAAGATTCTGGGAATCATGACTAGAAACTGGGAGGGATGGACGGGTGAACAGGGAAAGGAGAACATAAAAGGATTGGCCAAGCTTACCAAAGGATATGGAGGAGCTGATTTGAGGGTAAGTGGATGACTTGATGCAATACTTGTACTGTTGACACGTTTATGTGGGTCCCTTAGGCGCTATGCACAGAAGCTGCGCTGAATGCTATTCAACGGCGGTACCCACAAATCTACCAATCTAATGATCGCCTGTTGCTCAAACCTGAAACAATCGGTATTACCCTCCGCGATTTTATGATACCTGTAAAGAGTATGCGTCCTTCAAGTATGTGCTATCGCTAGCCTGACGACCCACTTGTTAGAGCTGGTGCCATCGTCTGCACGTTCATGCTCGTCTGCAGCATCGCCACTTCCTAGTCAGTTGGAACCACTGTTAGCGGATACTTTACAGAAGGTTAAGGACGCTCTTAATAAAGTGATGCCCCCGAGTAAAAAGCGGACAGCGCTTGAGGAAGCTCAGTGGGAGGATGACAGCGAGGAAGGCGCACTTGCAAGGGAGATGATGATGCAATGTAAGGGCACATATCAGCTCTCAGCATATGATATCCTGATCGGAGGACACAGCGATAGAGACCCTCAGAGTGTACCGTCCCCGGCTTGTAGTACATGGGCAGTCGGGGATGGGTCAGGAATACATTGGCGCAGCTGCCTTACATTATCTCGAAGGTTACCATATTCAAAATCTGGATCTTGGAGCGTTGATGGGTGACTCGGCGAGGGTGAGTTAAGAAACCTGCCTACGCCGCGGTCTTCTTATCGCAATTGGGTTTAGACGATCGAGGCAGCGATCGTGCAGCTGTTCGTCGAGGCTAAAAGACATCAACCCTCCGTGATTTACATCCCATCCCTTCTCAGCTGGTGTGCTGCAGTTCACGAGACGGCCCGTTCTACTGTTCGTGCCATGCTGGACTCGCTAGCGCCCACGGATCCCATACTCCTACTTGCTGTTGCCGATGGGTCATTTTTTTCCCTTCCTTACGACGTTCGTTCCTGGTTTGGGCCAATTCGTGACAATCGTCTCATTCTCCCCGTTCCGACCAGTGAGCAACGCGAAGTTTTCTTTACTGGCATCATCGCGGATGCTCGACGTCCCCCAAATCAGTTTGCAGATGGTATGAAACGGAAGCGCAGAATTCTTGAGGAACTCCCGATCGCTCCACCTCCTGAGCCAAGACAACTCACAGCTGCTGAACTGGCCGTTCAGGAGGAAACCGATCAACGGGTTATTACTTTGTTAAAGTATCGGCTAGGACCTATTCTCGCAGAGTTGAAGCGCAAGTTCAAGAGATTTACGAAAAGAGCGACTGTAAATTTATCTTCGCGGTTAATTAAGTTCACTTTTGCTAACGAGATTTTGGTTTTCCAGGAAGAATACGAGTTTGCATTCTCTGTTCCTGGAGTCACGGAAGTGGAAATTGTTACCACCGATGTCACTATCGAAGACGAGCGTGCCGTTGCAGAGGTAATCGAAGATGCTCCTTCCCCACTCCGGGATGCCCAAAACGAATCGGTCAACGGCATACATCCCAATCCGCAACCTACCGAGCCTCAAGTTCCCCCGCCTCAAGCTCAAGCTCAACTCCAGGTCCAGCCTCCAACCCCGCCACAGCTGCCTCCCTTGTATGATGTGGACCTAGAGCGCATGCACACGAATCTCTATAAGGGCAAATACTTGACACCACAAGACTTCCTTGACGACATACACAAGATTGTACATAATGCTGCTACCCGCGTGGCCGAAGACCACGAGAGATTGCACAAAGCCCAGGCTATGTTGATAGCAGCAGAAGTTAGCATGCAAGAATTTGATACTCCCTTCAGACTCGAGTGTCAGCGCATGGCGGAGCGCGAACGGAAACGGAGGGAAGAGAGAAAGAAAGCCAAAGAAAAGAGTTTTGTGCCAGATGTAGGACAGAATGGCACATACGCCCCAGGTACTCGACGGAGCGCGCGGCACACTGGACAGCAGCCGGAAATGAGCATCACTGATCCCCTCCAACTTGAGAGGCGCCTCAAAAGAGCACGTTCGGGGGATAGGCCGAGTGGGTCACCAGAGTCTAGCGAAGAAAACAGGGTAGAAGGCAGTGGGACACCTAGGCAGCCGAAGAAACGGCCAAGAACGATACTCAGCGACGACGACGAGTCGGATTTAATCGCTTCCACGGCATCGCAGCGATCAAGAACCCCGGGAGTCAAGTTTGTTGACGATGGTCAAACAGGCCAAGACGAACTACCCGTTGTGTCAGAACCGTACCAGCTGCCACCATCAGCGGACCCACCATGTGACCCCATGGAAATTGACTCGCCAGCACCACGGCGCTCAGGGTTTGACCCATCTCTCTTGAATCCGCTACCACCAGAGGAAGATGTGATGCGTCATGCAAGTCTCGCACCGTTGCTCAATGGCACCACTTGTGGCCCTTGTGATCATAATACTTTGCCAAATCCATCTCCGCAGCAAAATGGTTCCCTACAGACTCCCGTGCGATCACAACCTCCGACCCCAACTGCACAACTACTTGATACGGACGCTCTGCCCATTGTACCTCCCGCGCCTGAACCTACTCGATCACCTACTCCTTTTCCCGATTTCCATGTGGACGAGGGATCACTACTGGACCTCCAGCACCAGCTTAAGACAAGGACAAGCCCGCTCTCTGTCGAGCAGCTCGAGCAGCTTCGCGCTACATGTCTCAACAGCGTGTGGCAACATAGAGCAGAGTGGGACAGGGGGGCGCTCATCCAGGAGTTGCTGAATGTGCTGAACGGCTTTCTCGAAGATTGTTTGGCGGGGGCCACGCCACTGGGGCCGTCCGCACACGTTGCCGCCACTTCTGAGCGCCCGTGACGTCACTGGGGTTTGTCTGGATTTTCGCAGTAGATTATTCACATTTATATGTATCGTCTCTTCTCTTTTTCTTTTTGTATCCTAGCCTCCCACCCACTACATTTTTTGTCTCGGCAAGAAGTCGTACATACGCGCGTTTGGAGGCTTGCCCTCAATTTGTAGTCACGTGGACTAATGTCACAAAAATTTCCCAGGTACTGCGAGGTTACTTGATTCCTCCTCAAGCAGTGCGTTATGGCGAAGGAGGACTCATCGGGCGACTCGTCCGACACATCAAGTTCATCAAGTTCAGTGGCACCCGCAAAGCCCACCCCTGCAGCAGGTCCGCCTTTTCCGTTCTGTAGAAACGGACATCGCTCCCTAATCTTATCACAGCAAAAAGAACAGAGGACTCCTCAGAGTCTGGTTCCTCGAGCTCTGAGGAATCCTCAAGTGAAGATGATGGCAGTAGCAGTGACGAGACGACATCTGTGCTTATGAAGGCACTCCCTACCGATGGTGTGTCTCCCTGGGTGGAATTAGTGTTGGTCTCTGACACATCGCCAGCAAAAAAAAAAACTGGTTCATCTGATACATCGAGCTCTGACGAGTCATCCAGCGGAGGTGATAGCGAAGAGGAAGAAGACGACGAGATATCCTCATCTGGCCAGGCAACACCTGTAGAAAGTTTGTCTTCGTCTTGCTGGATAATCATTGATTGTTGAAAAATCAATAGCAAAGAAGAAACGCAAGGCTGACGGCGAGGCAGCCGCACCACCCAAAAAAGTTAAGCTGGAAAACGGCAGTACTAAAGTCGCGGCCTCAGGCGAAGAAATCAAGAGCATTTTCGTTGGCCATCTGTCATGGAACGTTGACAATGACTGGCTAGCGGAAGAGTTCGCTCAGTGTGGTGAAGTCGAGTCCGCTCGCGTTGCAATGGATCGTAATACTGGTCGTTCTCGCGGCTTTGGTTACGTCCACTTCAAGACCATTGACGCGGTTGAAAAAGCCCTGGCACTAAATGGCAAAGAGATCGATGGACGTTCCGTCAACATTGACAAGAGTAACCCCCCAGACAAAAAGGCATCCAACGAAAAACGTGCACAAGTCTTTGGTGACACGCGTAGCCCACCCTCGGCCGTTTTGTTTGTTGGCAATTTGAGCTTTGGTGTCGACGAAGATACTCTATGGGAAACCTTTGGTGAGCATGGGGATGTCAAGAGCGTCCGTATACCTACGGATCGCGACACTGGAAAACCAAAAGGGTTTGCGTATGTGGAATACAGTGAAGTTGGGGCTGCGAAAAAGGCCCATGGGGAACTTCAGGGCTACGAGTTCGACGGTCGGTCAATCAGGTTAGATTTCTCTCAGCCCCGCGATAGTGCTGGTGGTCGGGGAGGTGGGCAGGTGCGTTTATCCATAATATATTCAAGTACGGCGTATCGAAAATCATCTCAGGGAAGTCGGGGTGGCCGGGGCCGTGGTGGTGGACCTGATGACGTCCGCGGCTGGGGGGCGAGTCGAGGCGGACGGGGCGGAGATAGAGGCGGACGGGGCAAAGACAGAGGCGGGCGGGGCGGAGACAGAAGCGGATGGGGCGGAAACAGAGGCGGACGGGGCGGAAACCGAGGCGGGTGGGGGAGAGGGGGAGGCGCGCGGACAGGTGGTATCACACAGTTCGAAGGCCGAAAGGTTACATTCGATTGATTCCACCCTTCATTGGCTAAAGAAATTACTTGCGCACTCGAGATTCATGCTTGGCTACCCACTACCAGTCTGAGACTTATTCACATTACATATGTCCATGTCATTAACAGTGATCATCCACGAAAAGAGGGCATGACATGACATGGGGTCCAAGTTAGCCCAACTTCCCTTCCCGTATCGCCTTTCTTATTGGGTTTTGACTGGCTGGGATAGCCCCCGTCTTCTCCATCCGATCAAACAGTACAAATAATTTCTCGGCCTCCTGTTCCTTCTCCTCGTCGGTCATTGAGATAGGCTCCTGCTCTCTCTCGACTGTTCCGGTGATCGGATTAATGGGTAAACCAGTGGCAGTTGTCGTTGGGGCACCTGATGTACCCAATCTTGTTGGAGCAGAAACCACTCCCTTCTGAAAGAGGAACCCAGCGACATTCCCGTAGCCAAGGTATCCCGACAAGGTTGTGGCTAATGGCGCTGCACTCAGTAAAACATAAGAGCACGCATGCATCCGGCTCACCGTCACAATCGCACATCGCAAAGAACATCTCTCCACAAACCCTGTTCAGTCGGCCGTGGTATATGCTCTGCAGGAGGCGTAGACATCTTCCCAAAAGGTCTGCCCGCGTCTCCAACGGTTTGGATCGATCGAGAGTTGGAGGAATAAACCAGTTCCTCAACTTTATTTTGACATCCTCGTCCGCTAGGCAAAAATGTGTGATGAGGATGACGAGAGGAGTGATCAAGTCGTCTAAGCTCTCCCCATCTGGGAGCCGATTTCGAACGCTGGGATCATCGGAATTGATGTCACCGGGCATAAAGTAAGCGAGTGTCGCATCCAACAATTCATATGCACGCAACGCAGAGTCCTGGAACGTCGGAGTGGAGGAGCTGGATTCCGATGAACCTGCGGAATCGGGAAGAGTGGGGGCTGAGGTTTCATTCCCAAACCAGATGTTTCGATTGGTTGGAAGAACGGGGATTGTTATCAGAGCATGGATGACATGAGGCAGCGGTGCCTCTAACGGGTTACTCGCAGGAATGCTGAGATGAAAGGCGCGAAGCAATGGTGGCAAAAGGCTGAAGGGACCGAGGTGAGAAAGAAGCACAGCAGCTCCTTAAATGATGAGCCTCACCTGTCTAGCCTAGCACTCCAATAGTCCCCCATAACCTTGCTGTCAGGATCTAAACTTGTAACCTCAGGGCTCTGAATTTCACAGTCGACGATCTAGGAAACGGTTAACACAGTTGTAAACCCAGAACACGGTACAAACTTTGGGATAATGAGCACAAAGGTTGAATATTAGCTTGAGTAGATCTGTAATGGCGTCTCTAGGGGCGGCGTTTCCCTCCTTCATCAATTCAATGAGGTCGTCCAATTTAGTTCCGATTACGTCGATCGCGGTCCCAGAACCAAGCACAGTAGGTCGTTGGTGCTCAACTAACCATTGGATGAATGGTCCGGCAGATGATACGACAGCAGTGCAGAGAAAGAGAATCCTGGAGGCGAGGAAAGCATGCTCCACGGAGGATTTCTATGCAAACATGAAAAGGCACAACTAGTGAAAACCGAGAGTATCTGACCTGAAGTAAGTTGACGCAGGGACAGCCTCCGTTGACTTCGGGCCCGACAAACGTAATACGGGCGGACTCGTTGAGAAGTACGGTGTTTGCGATACAACGTAACGCATCGTTGTGGAGGGAGTCATCGATTTTGGCAGACAAACTTAACAGGGCACGAAGATTCGAGGGCGTGCCGAGGATGGCTGATACCTCCTGCGCGCTTCCGAGGCTTTTGATAGTACTGAGGGCCTGAAGTGCATCTGTGGCGGAGATGAATCAGAGCACCGACACGACGGGGAAGAGAACGGACCATCCTTGGAGAGACGAGATATTCCGTTATCAAGGAGAGTGATCTTGAGGTCGTCGAGTATTAGCTGAGTCAATGTTTCCCTGGATCCTGCGCCGAGCTGATTCGTTGCTAGGGCTAACGAATGGTGAGGGCAGTCCAAGTAGTGACTAGAGGCAACACCGTACCGACAAGGATGGAAGTGAGCACTACAGAAGTCTTTCCATTGGAAGCAGGGACGGGGAGGGCTTTGTATTGATCAAGTACCTGATTCATGATCGTGTAACCATTGCAGGTGATATCCGCACAGCCTCTGCCACATTCGGATCGGCATCTCTGTTTGGTATCGCCTTGCAATCCTAATACGAACAAATATATGTCAACATCGCATCCGTATTCTCGTCGGCCGAATTCAAAGCCTCCGCATGCCTTGTCCTTCTCTCCCCGTGCTCTCCACCAGAGCCCACAGACCGCTCATCAGCTTCGTTGGAAAGCGCATATGGCCCTCGTGTGCGCATATCCTCTTGTATATCCATGGTGTTCTCGTATTTACGTTCAGCTGCAGCACTCGCCCCAGCTCACCCTCATCCGGCGGCGCCACCCGAGTATCGCAAGGTGTTCTCTGGTGTCCTTCAGCATACGCAGGGTACTCTCAGGCCCAGTGAACATCCATACTTCGGGGATTTTTGGGACGCGCCAGCGCGGTTCTGGCGACCAAAGCACCGCGCGCTGCAGGAGTACGAAATCGACGTCATCCAGGTATGCAAATACCGCCTATCGCTCCTGAAGACATTTTGACGGTATACTCAGAGTGGAGGTGCTTCACTACTCTGACAAGCGCTTTAAGATATAGTGCATTGTCAATCAAATTTGATCCGCGTTCGCTTGACAGGGTAAATATGTGCATTTTCCCCACATCAATCTTTTTCCGCGTATGCAAGCAGGTGTTGCTCTACTTCAGCCTCATCCATCACACGCCATTTTCCCTTCGTTTTGAGATTCTCTTCCTCTGCTGTAGACACAATTCCAATCTCTATCTCCGCTGGCTTGTAATCAGTCGCGTGAACAATCGACATTGCTTCGATCGCAATCTACAAGAATGTCAACTCTGCAGGGATAACTACGAGCCGGCGCACCTCAATCACGTCTGCCCGGCTGAGCTTCCTCCCTGCTGCGGCCGCATCATCAGCGCCTCTTCCGTTGTCTAGCTTTTTCCACTTTTTTTCCAGGTGGTTCATCGCCTCTTGTTGTTTCTGACCAGCGGCAGTTGCATGGAAGCCTACGAAGTAGCCAGCAGGATCTAGCTTGAAGCACTGCGGTCCATACTCGGGGTCGATACCAATCAGGATCATGGCTATTAGGAAGTTGAACAGGTACTCTCGTTAGCATGCCATTAAGCGACTTACAGATACCTAGCGGTCTCATCGCGGCTCTTTGAGTATAAACTTGGTTGATGTTCGCCAATCGCCGTGCCAGCGCATCGGGAGTGATCTCGTACCCGTATTTGTATCTCCAATCTGCGGCCTCTCGTTGAGCGCGAAACACCTGTGCTTTCGCGTCGGCTAAGAGCACGTGAGAGGGTCGTCAACGATGAGGTAGCCGCCTTGAGACACACCGGTCAGACCAGTCATGACACACCCAATGGTTGGTGTGATGCTGAAGAGGTGCGTGACCGATGACGCATCAATAAGTTTATCCTGCCTTGCGTGAGCATTGAGATGTATGGTGGGTGAGAACTACACACAGGAACTTTCTTCTGTGTGATCACGACCGAAGTGTCTTTGCCCCTCACCGAGATGGCCGAGTGTCCTGAGCCAGAGATTGCCTTGAACGCATACTCTGTACACAGACACGTCAATATGGGTACCGAGCTTCCACCCAGGAAGTAAAAATCATACCGACTTGATACAACCGTCCTTCTGGAGAGAATACGGTCAGGTATCTGTCGTAGGAGGTTCTTGACATCGTAGTGCAGTAGGGGAACGCGACGCGCAAGTGCAATCTATTTGTCACACGCCATGGCAGCTGATGTTGTCACGTGCCGTGACCAAGCTATTCCGACGTTGATCTAGGACTTGCCATTGGCTTCTGGTCGCATGATTTTACAGGGATCCATATACCCGTCATGAAGGAAACTGTGTCTACGCAAGCTCCAAAAGTCATGCGAGTGTATCCGTGTGGTGTTTGCACACAGACTGACGTAGCATCAGCAAACAGCTCCAATTCAGTATTTTGAATGCTCAGGCTACCGTAAAGTTAGCAGAGTTCCAGGTCACCCACCGAGACCTGTATACACATACAGACAGACTTCCCGTCAAGGATGGAGTTCTAGACAGACGCCTCGTAAGCATCCACCTTTGCTTACTGCAGCCGTCACTCATCCAGACCTCAGGGGACGACAGAGAAAAATGCTTTCTGTGAGACCTGCGGATTAAATTCTGTCGACTGTGTCGGGCATTATGCATACATTAAGCTGGTTGTTCCGGTCTTCCACATTGGTTATTTCAAGCATACACTTGCGATACTGCAATGTATATGCAAAGTAGGTTTCCAACATATCATATACTTGTATTCTACTCATCATTCCTTTCAGAATTGCGCACGCGTTTTGCTCGAGGAGCCTGATCGGCGTGCTTTCCTTAAACGCTTTCGCAGACCCAACCTCGAGAATGTGCATCGTCAGGCCCTGTGTAAAACTGTTAACACTATGACGCGAAAAGTCACATATTGCCCTCACTGCTCTGCCACGAATGGGGCTGTCAAGAAAATCGGGGCCCTGAAGATTGTACACGACAAATTCAGGGCAAAGAAGACGGTTGACGAGATGGAAAGGTGGAAACGCACGTTTGCGCCTGCCGTAGAAGCGCAGAAAGAACTTGGGATGTATCTAAACAAAGCAGTCCACGAAGATCTCAATCCATTGAAAACTCTCGATCTCTTCAAGAGAATATCCGACGAGGTATAGTCTCTGTAGTCGTCATCCCTAAACTATGCATAATCCATATCAGGATTGCGAATTGCTTGGTCTTAAACCTGAGTTTGGTCGCCCCGAAGAATATATCTGGCAATATATCTCTGTTCCCCCTGTTTGCATCCGCCCGTCAGTCGCGCAGGATGGCGCCTCAAATGAGGACGATCTCACCGTCAAGCTTACGGAAATAGTATTTACCAATGCACTTATAAAACACGGTCTCTCAAAGGGTGCACCGACCGCGCAGTTCATGGTGTGTGTGTTTTGATAGCATGGGTTTAATCTTGATCATATTGCGAGAAGGAACACTGGGAATTTTTGCAGCTTTCTGTTGCGATGTATATTAACTCAGAATTGCCTGGGGTACCTTCTCAAGCCGGACAGAAGCCCATGAGGGGTTTCGTACAGCGATTAAAGGGAAAGCAGGGTCGTTTTCGAGGCAACCTATCAGGAAAGCGTGTCGATTTCTCTGGACGCACTGTCATTTCACCCGATCCCAACTTGCGTATCGACGAAGTCGCTGTACCAGAGCGAGTTGCCAAAATTCTAACCTACCCCGAGCGCATCACGCCCCATAATGTCGAAGTCCTTCGGCAGGCGGTTCGGAATGGCTGCGATGTCCACCCTGGTGCAAACTATGTCACAGCAGGTAGCAGCGGTTTCAAGAAGTACTTGAAGTTTGGAAACCGAAATGCTATCGCTGATGGTTTGCGCGTCGGGGACACCGTGGAGCGGCATATTTCTAACGGGGACATCGTTCTTTTTAATCGGCAGCCCAGTTTACATAAGGTGGACCTCCCAGAAGTTGTTCTATGCGTTTACCTTACGCCCTTGCCTAGCTCTCTATCATGTGCCATCGAGCGCGTATACGACCGTGGCGATCATTCCGTCTTAATGAATGTGTTTGCGGTCCCTACAATGCCGATTTCGATGGTGACGAGATGAACCTTCGTAGGTGTTACAGCATGCTTTCCGTTCGTCAGGCTTATTCGAGTTGGGAGACGTACCGCAAACAGAGGAGGCGCGAACGGAAGCACTGGAACTTATGGGCGTAAAACACAATCTTGTGACTCCTCGGAACGGGGAACCCGTTATTGCAGCTATTCAAGACTTCATCACCGCCTCATACCTCATGACGAAGCGCGATACCTTCTTTGACCGTCGTCAGTTCACCCAAATTTGTTGTTACCTCGAGGATGCGGATCTTCAAATCGACTTACCACCTCCTACGGTTTGGAAACCCGTACGACTGTGGACTGGGAAGCAAATATTCAACGTACTCATGCGCCCAAACAAGAAGTCACAGGTTCTCGTAAATGTCGAGTCAAAATGTAATAGGGTCGATGATCCGAGGCCGGATTGTTACGCTATGAAGCCGCTCCCAGATCTCTCCCCCAATGATGGGTGGCTTGTTGTCGTCAACAGTGAAATCATGTGTGGGGTCATGGACAAAGCGACTGTTGGCAGCGGGAAGAAAAAATCAATATTTGGCGTGATATTACGCGACTATGGTCCACACGAAGCAGCAGCAGCGATGAATCGTGTTGCAAAACTATGTGCCAGATGGCTTGGTAGGCTTTCTTGTTGGTCTAGAGATTATAAACAATTGACATGCCATCAGCCAACTTCGGATTCTCCCTTGGTATCAGTGATGTGATCCCGGGACCCAGATTGCGGGCCATGAAGGAGAAGAAAGTGGAGGCTGCTTACGCCGAGTGCGTCGACCTCATTGCGAAGGCAAAAAGAGGGCTGTTAGAGAATAAGCCGGGTTGTAATCAAGAGCAAACTCTCGAAGCACTCATCTCTTCTGTCTTATCTAAGGTCCGAGACGAAGTCGGAAAGGTATGCATGGAAGAACTCAGTCGTCACAACGCTCCTCTTATCATGGCGACTTGTGGATCAAAAGGTGAGCAGAATGTGACACAAATGGTAGGTTCTAAGCTGATGCCGCTGCAGGCTCTGTCATCAACGTCTCGCAGATGGTTGCTTGTGTTGGACAGCAGATTATCTCTGGGAAACGTGTTCCAGATGGTTTTCAAGACCGTTCTCTCCCACATTTCCCCAAGAAATCCAAAGAACCGCCCTCAAAGGGCTTTGTTCGAAACAGTTTTTACACTGGTCTGCTGCCCACAGAGTTTCTTTTTCACGCCATCTCAGGACGCGAGGGTCTGGTAGATACTGCCGTCAAGACCGCCGAGACTGGGTATATGCAGCGGCGCTTGATGAAAGCGTTGGAGGACCTTACCACACAGTATGACTTGTCTGTCCGTAATTCCACCGGGGGAGTCGTACAATTCAGGTATGGAGATGATGGACTTGATCCGGCTTGTCTAGAAGGAGAGGCTCAGCCAATAGAATTTGAACGATCCTTGAAACACGCATTGGTAAGCACATTTCATTCATGCTGCATGAGATTTTGAACTGATTCAAGGCACATAGTCAGTTAGTGAGAGAGATGGACGTCCTTTGTTGCCATTTGAGATCCTTCAGGTCATGGACCACGAGCTGGCTACCTCAAGATTCACCAGCGAGTGTACTGCTGCCTACATCACAGCGATCCGTTGTTTTATTGCCGATGGCATCGTCAATCGTCTCGCAAGGATAAGGAAAGCGCACGGCATGTTTGAAGCCTTACATCGTAATGATGAATGGGATGTCGACACTGATCTTTGCTTGGGAGCAACCAGTATGCCATCATTCTTTCGGAACTGTCATGTGCTCATTTTATCTGCAGGAGCCGACAGGACTATTGTGCACAACATGATCAAAGTCACAAAATTGCAATTGCTTTGCTTCCTGCATCTTTGCTGGGTCAAGTATGTCAAAGCCAGGATTGAACCAGGTACGTGGCAAAAAGTTTATCATGTTGGCAGAGAGACTAACAGTTTTTAGGCTCGACCGTTGGTGCTGTTGGCGCGCAGTCCCTTTGCGAGCCGGGGACCTAGATGCCCTTGAAGACGTTCCA
>JBBPLV010000071.1:0-43650 GCA_038089975.1 Boletellus ananiceps | reverse complement strand
ACACTCTTTCCATCTGTCTTTTGGCTTCTATCCCCTTTGGCACCCTGGTTGGTGCCCATAGAACCGTTTCGAGATCCCGTCACCGCAACAGTACCCGTCACAGTGGGAACACCTACGCCCTCGAAGACCTGTATCAGGCCGAGGACTTCTTCACGTACCGTGTCCGCTCTCCATGGTTTCTTGACTCGCCTTCCGACCCATCTTTCTAGACAATGGTCATTCTTTACTGGTTCAGACCCCACGAACGGCAATGTGAACTACCTGGACCTGCAGGACGCACAGTCCGATGGGCTTGCGTATGTGGACTCGAGCAACCGTGTCGTCCTCGCCGTCGACTCCACGAGCAGCGTCCCCGTAGGTGGAAACCGCAATTCGTGAGGTGTTCCGCTTGGTCGCGTGTCGATGAAGTTTAATTTGCGACAGCGTTCGCATTACGTCGAACAACGCCTACAACGGCGGTCTGTTCGTCATCGACGCCGCTGCCATGCCCGTTGGTTGTGGCACATGGCCAAGTTTTTGGGTCCGTCTGCGTGTTTTCCTTTCTGACAAGACAGCACGACTGAGCTGTCACTACAGACTGTAGGACCCAATTGGCCCTCGGCAGGAGAGATCGACATCATCGAGGGTGTCAATGACCAAACTCACAACCAGATGACGCTCCATAGCGGGACATCCAACCCCTGCACGATAGACACGTCCGACAAGAGCGCGT
Source organism: Boletellus ananiceps (assembly GCA_038089975.1). Classification (NCBI taxonomy): domain Eukaryota; kingdom Fungi; phylum Basidiomycota; class Agaricomycetes; order Boletales; family Boletaceae; genus Boletellus; species Boletellus ananiceps. Next base: position 42,938 of record JBBPLV010000071.1, on the reverse strand, counting down.
TTACCGGCAGTGTTCTCGGCACAAATTGCTACAGCACACAGTCTAACGATGCTGGGTGTGGTATCTCCGTCGACAGCACGTCGTCGTTTGGTTATGGGTTCAACGCTGCGCAAGGCGGGGTGTATGCATTCCTGTGGGACGCGACAGCCGGGATGTCCATGTGGTTCTTTTCCCGCGACGACATTCCCGGGGATATCACCAACCAGACACCCACCCCCGGGAACTGGGGCACCCCAGCAGGTTTCTGGAGTGCCCAGACGTGCGACATTGCTGACAACTTTTACCAACACTCGATGGTCATTGACACGACCATCTGCGGTGGCTGGGCCGGAGGCGCATATGGCAATTCTGGTTGTCCTGGGACGTGTGCAGAGATGGTTGCGAACGCGAGCAACTTTGCCGGTGAGTGGACCGATCGGTTGTTGTCGTCCTTGTTGCTCAGTCGGGTCGTTGTTCAGACGCCCAATGGGTGATCAATTATGTCGCCGTCTATCAGAGTAATTGACCGGGTTTTAAGTTATTGCTGTGAGCGTAAGAGGGTAGCGTAGTGTGGTGTTGTACATACAAAAGGGAGACGAAATTCGCACGCGACCCTTGTCCTCTGCCCATGCTGACGAGGGGACCGATGGATTCCCAGCCGCCGCCTGACCCAACACCGATCCCGGGTTCCGACATCATCACGACAGCATGGCCAAGAAGGGCGGCCAAGGTTTGCCGACTCTCCACTGTTCCGAACAGCAGCTCACATCCTCCAAAGGCATGTGCGAGTTGCAGGTAACCGTCCCCCCCCGGCGCGACCTCTGTCCTAACCAGCCCCGCACGCCAGGCGCGACAAAATCCGCTGCGACGGCGCAAGGTAGGCAGTCTCCGCGCGTCTCGTGCCCGCCACTGAGACCGTGTATCGCTATCTCTCTCTCTATCTACCCTTCTTAGACCCTGTGGCGCATGCATCAAGAAGGGGTACACCATCGATCAGTGCATCGACGGATGCGACAACTGCCGCAAGGCCCGCGTCCGTTGCGAAGGTGGCAAGCCGTGTCAGCGCTGCCGCGACATGGACCAAGCGTGCGCCGAGGAGCAGCAGCCGCCGATGACGACGACCACCGCGCACGGGATGCGCGCCGTCGACGTGGTGGCAACGTCGACGCCACCACCGGTGCCCGTGTTCGTCCTCCGGAGCCATCGCCAGAAGAGCGAGCGGGCCAAGCTGGCGTGTCAGAGCTGTCGGCGGGACAATAAAAAGGTGCGCGGGCGGGCGTTTGTGTGTCGTGCACGTGTCAATCGATGGTGGCTGCTTGCCTAGTGCGATGATCAACGGCCTTGTGCGCGGTGTGTCGCGCGGAACGAAGCGTGTGTGCACGTGGGGCGGGGACCAAAGCTCGTCAAGCTTCGGTGCGAGGGGTGTCGGACGGAGAACCGCAAATGCGAGGACGCACGCCCGTGCAAGCAGTGCGTCGAACAGGGAAAAGAGTGTGTGAGCATGCAGCGGAAAGGGCGGGGGCATGGAACGCGGGTAAAAGCGGTCAGCTCGTCTTGCGATCCCGTTTGGTTATCCGACTGACTGGTTGTCGCTGCAGGCGTGCGCGGCGTGCAGGTGAGGGGTACAATGCCCGCTGTATGAAAACAAAGCTTGGAGCTGATCGCGACGCAGACGGGATAAAGTACGTTGTGATGGGATAAGGTAACGCGCATGCCACGCCTGATTGCGCTTCATCTGACGGCTTCTGCTGCGTGCAGGCCGTGCGCGACGTGCGTTCGAAAGGGGTATCAGTGCATCGACCGTGTCTGTGCCACATGTGCGCAGCAGGGCCTCGAGGGGGAATGCCCCCATCGCCCCAGACAAGAGGCAGACGCCTCGGACGGGGATAGCTCGGGTCGCCACAGCGGCCAGCCGACGCCCACAGAAACGCCCGGTGGAGTGCAGCACCCACCGCTGTCGATGCATCCGCATCTGCCCCAGATGCCAGGAGTGTTCCCCTCTCATGTGTACGGGCCGTCTCCGTACCAGATACTTGCGGCACAGCACGCCGGCTCGGCGGGGCCATCGACGGCCTACCCACGCGTGCCGTACTACCCGGTTATTGACCCGCAGATAGACCTTCCACAGCCGAACATCTCGTCTGAGCGGTATGACCCGTCCTCGGCAGGCTCTTCTTCGTGAGCGTATGGACTCGAGTGGCAGACGGGTGTATGTATTTGTAGCCTGGCGATAATCGAGTTTGGCTGTATTTGGAGTGTCGTTGTAGGTCCCGTTTATGTTTATTATGTCGTTGGTCGTCCCATAGACCGGACTCGTCTCCCCCTCGTCCCCCTGGCCCGTTATCATGAGTGATCCACCTGCACCTGCGCCCGTACCCGTACCCGTACCCGTACCCGCACCCGCGCCCGAGTATGTATCCGCCGCGTTGGTTCCCCGTTGGATCTCAACACGCCCCCAGACAGATCCCGGACACGGCGGACACACAAATCCAAGTAAAAGAGGAAGAGTCGACAACGTTGCCATCACCCACGATCAGCGTCGGACAGGCAGACGTGAAGCCCGGCACACCATCGTTCTCGCCGACCAGATCCATCCGCAGGACGGAGAGACAGAGATTGGCCAGTCTGCGGAACGACCCTGACGTGCAGGAGGTGGAGCCCCAGAGAGTCCTGTGCCGTCCCTGCCAGAGATGGATCAGACTGTCCCCGAACACCAACTACAGCGCGAGCAACTGGCACACGCACAAGCAGCGGTGTCCCGGTTCTCCCTCGGGTCCGCGTTTTGTTCGCCGTACGCCGTCAAAGCCGAGCATCAGCCCTGGCAGCAGAGTTGCTGCCACGGAGCGAAAGATTGTGTTGCTGAACGATCCACAGGTCAAGGTATGTCTGCCCACATACGTGCAGTGTGGCCGCTGCATGGCCAAGGTGGCCTTGGGGGGCGAGGTAGATTATGACCTGACTACATGGATGGAACACAAGGAGAACTGTGTCCCGTCAGTGCCCCTTTGTGACGGTGCCCGGCTCAGGCCTGAAATGATACAATAGAACGACCCCTGCGCCGATCACCCCACACGAGTCCGCGTCGCATAGATCACACGCGGCCCCACGCTCCCATTCCCAAGTCTCTGCGGCCAAGTCCGCGCGATCACCCACGCCCACGAGTACCGCGGTTCCTGAGCCCGCTGCCGCGACGGTCGGGGCGAAGCGGGGCCGCGAGGAGGAGGAGGAGCGGGAGGAGGACGCGGTGGGTGTCGACGCGCGCCCGACGAACCGTCCGCGGACGGAGACGTACGCGCCCCCACCGCCGGGTCTGCTGGGGTGGTTCATGCGGCCACTGGAGGCGTTTGCGCGTGGTTTCCGAGAAGGGTTAGGCTCCGCGAGTACTACGTAAAAAAGCCTTGTCTCGGGGTAGTGCTGCGTGTTGGTCCCGCTGCTGTCTTGCTTGGCTACCTGCCTGACCCCCTGCGTGCGGTATGCGGGAATCGGCAAGTTCCGAGGGGACGACCCGCTCGCAGTGTTTTTGGCTTTGTTCCGGGGCGAGCGAGCCTCGAGCTCGAACGTAAGGTCTGTTCGTAATCTCTTCCTGGCCGTCCCCCACCTCCCCCCTCCCTCGGATTTCCATCGCATGTGGGCCGTTTCCTGGCAGTAGCCATACATCCGCTCATCGGGGACACTCTAGGGGCGCACCGAACAACGCTTCTGTCATGAAGTCCCCCCCTCCGTCGGTATCCGTCCGAGCCCCTTCCCCCCCCTCGCTCACCCGCCCCACAGTATGCTCGACGCCCCGCCAAGGAGTGCTGCCGAACTCGCGCGAGAAAAGAAGTTGCGGGATGATCCCATGGCGGAGGTCCACGGACCTCTTTTCGTCACCTGCAAGCGATGTCGCAGCCGCATCAAGCTTTCCCCCAAAAGCTCTTATGACCCCTTTCACTGGCTGAAACACAGAGAACGCTGCCTTCGCAAACCCGTCGGCGTCGCTCGCGCTCCCCGGCGATCCCCCAAAGCGAACGTGAGTTTTAGACGCCCGCGAAACACGGGCAGCATGGCTGACTCTGCGCAAAAAGTGTACGTTACCCCCCAAAAAGTCTCCCGCCTCGTCCTCCAACGGCGACGTCGCGACGCCACCTCCGCTCACGCCCGACGACGATCGTCCGCCCGGCTCGGACGTCTTCAGAGCGCGATCGTCGCTCTCTCCAAACATCGGCGACCTCGATCTCCTGCCCCCTACCAAACCCCCCTCCGTACGTGAACTCGACTCTGCGTTTCTCGATTACCTGCACCGGTCTCAACCCCCCCTTCCTCTTCCAAAGCATCTCCCGCTCGCCGACCGCTGGCAGACCTGGAATTGGTCCGAACTTCGACCCCCCACGTGGATGGCCGACCACGACCACGAACTCGCGTTCGTCACGGACGATCTGGAGGAGTATGACGACGGGCTCCTCGACCCCATCTCGGAGACGCGTTATCCGGCTCCCCGGCGCAGTCAAGACGCTCCCTCGCTGTCCACATAAATGACTCTACCCCCCTTATCATTAAATCCCGCACGCCCGACCTTGAAGGTGCTATCGTGTTTTGCTCTGTCGTCGCTCTCTCCCTACGCTACCCGCACGCGCAACCTTTATAAACCATATCCCTCAGACCTATTGTCTTTGTTCACTGCAGCATCTTTGTAGTCATCTTCCACACATCTTAACCTACATCTAGTATTTTTCGCTCGCATCGACATATCTATTCACGACCTTTTTGTTGTACATATACCAGGATGGTTCCTTGCCCTTCCTTCTCTCTTACGCTCGCCCACAACATACGGGCAATAATACACGCACAACTAACCTATCTCAATCTATGGCATTCTTTTTCGTCCTCTCTCTAATCACCCGAATAGCATATTCCCTCATTGATTAATACCGAGAGTAGTACCCTTCTTCGAGCCATCGCTATCCTACCCCACCGCTAGTTGTCCAGAGGAGGTTTATGTATCCCACTGTTTAGCAGGTTGACAATGACAGGATCGACGCCTGCGCGGCTACCCCTGAGAAAATGAAAGAGATGATCAACGTGGGTGCGGTGAGAACGCGCGCTTTCATTTGGGAAACTAGGGGAAAAAAACAAGAATAAAACGTACAGGACGGCTCTGACGACATCGCGCATGACGCGCGACGACGCGATCTCTATCTTGCCGATCCCCGCGAGTCCGTCCGCGCGCGTCGGACCGACATTGAGAAGGAGCACAGGTTTGTCGCGTTCGAGCGCGTGCTTGACCAATCTGCGCAAGGGAGAGAGAGAGAGAATGGGATGGGATAGAAACAACGTGCTCGTTCCCCCCCGATCGCCGCTACCAAAACTTACAATGGCTCACCGGTAAGCTGAAAACGTGGCGAGGGTCGTTCCGACGAGGAACAGCTTGTCCGAGCGTTCGACATCGCGAAACCTGGAAGCAAGCGCAAAAGGCGACGTTTCAGTGTCGAGATCGTCCGATGCCCAGGGGTGGGGGGGCTCACGAGCGTTCCCTGACGACCTGGGGTATCGATTCGCCAAAGAAGATGACCTCTGGTTTTTGCTTGAAACGAACGGGGCGTCAGAAAAACGGCGCGCGTCCAGAGCGTGTCGCGAGTTTCGACGAGCCGCGTACGTTTGTGTTGTGGCGACCTTGTGCCAGACATTCCAGGCACGCTGGCACGACGAAATCGTGGTAGGATGCGCCTTCCAACTCGATCTTCTCCCAGTTCAGTGTCGCTCATTAACTCCCCGAGGTTCGACGCGCACATCACCGTCTGGATTGGTCCGCAGTTTCCTCCCGGTCGCTTCGAGCTCGTCGACGAACGCTCTCCATTTTGGATTGTGGGCCGATAGTCGATCTTGAAAGACGTCTCTACTGACGACGTGACCGAACGGACAATGCACTCTCTACCGCTCGTCAGAATATGTCCAGACGCGCGGCAGAGCGAAGACTGACATGCAATGTTCCGTGAAGCTCGAGGATGCGCTCGTCGATGCGGGCGTCGTCCCAGAGATGGGCGATAGCTTTGCGATGGAGACCGTCTACGTTTTGCGTGACTACGTTGCGGATGTGAGCGGTATGTTGTAGGGCCGCGAGGGCGTAATGAGTGGTGTTTGGCTGCGCGTCTCGGACGGGGGGGTACCCGAGATAGGAACGAAGCCTGCGGGCGATGTGCACTTTGTGAATATTGGCTGCGAGACGCGTCGGTTGCGATGCGATACGCACCAGTAGCGCTGCCTGAACGCGAGGGCTGATGTGAGCGACGAGGGAAAGAGGGAAGAGATGATACACGCCTGAATGCACGTCCTGTGGAATTGTCCGCGATCAGCTCGTGGTACTGTCGGCGGCGTCAGATTCTGAAAACCAAGTGGGGATTGTTATCGCGTACGAAGATTGGTCTTGGGGGTGGTGCGCGATAAGCATGCGCGCGATGGTCATTCTTTGGATGAGGGACGCACTTGTAGTTTGGGTTCATGTACCGCCCGTCCTTGCCTCGGTAGGCTCTGATGCCAGAGTCGACGCTGACGCCCGCGCCCGTGAGGAGCGTCACGTTTCCCGAAGCAAGAAAGGACGCGATGCGCTCTATAGCTGCGGCGGGCGAGACGGTGTGGGCCGGCGCTGGCGAGACGACATGAGGAATGGTGGGGACAGACACGCGCATTCGGAGCAAGAGGTGTTTTGCAGCCGGAAAGCGAAGCCTGCTATCTTATGAACGTCTCGCCAGTGCCTCCTGCTGCATTGCAGACGCCAGGCTTTGCCCACTACTCTGTCGCCTGGTCCCCGTTCCACAAGACGCGCATCGCGCTCGCGTCTGCAGCCAATTTCGGTTTGGTGGGCAACGGTCGCCTGCACCTCGTCTCACTCCTCCCAGGACCGGGTGGCATCCAGCTCGACAAGTAGTCAGTATCCCAATCGCCCCCCCGTTCGCTGCTTAAATGGGATCAGCTATGAATCACAGGATGCGCTCTACGATGTCGCCTGGTCTGAGATACACGAAAACCAGGTTGTAGCAGGTTCCGGAGACGGCTCGATCAAGCTGTGGGACGTCGTGCTCAACGTGAGTGTACATCGTGCCCGTCCTCCGTCGTACTGCCGATCGCAGAGTGACCGAGTCTCGGTAGGACTTTCCGATCCGCGCCTGGCATGAACACACAAAGGAGGTCTTTTCTGTCGACTGGTCCAATCTCAAAAAGGACACGTTCCTTTCCTCGTCTTGGGACGGCCACGTCAAAGTCGTGAGTGGTTCACCGAAACGTTCCTATCCCTGGCTTTCATGCTGCATGCCAAGTGGACGCCCGATCGACCACGCTCTGTAGCCACTCTGAAAGCACACCTGTCGTGTGTGTATCAGGCGCTCTTCTCGCCGCACCAGCCAGACATCGTCGCTACGTGTTCGACGGACGGGACAGTCAAGATATTCGATCTACGAACGCCGGCCTACGCATCTGGCCCTACGTCCAACGCGTTTACGAACCCCGTCTCAGCCGCAGTCCTCACCGTACCAGCTTCGGGTACAGAGATCCTTTCCATAGATTGGAACAAGTACCGCCCGTACGTGATCGCGAGCGCAGGCGTGGATAGGGAGGTCAAGATCTGGGACTGCCGCATGGCGAGCACAGTGCCTCCGACGAGCCAGTCCGTCGGCGGCGCGTGCGAGATTCAATTGCCAGGTCACGAGTACGCCGTCCGCAAGGTGCAGTGGAGTCCTCACAGAGCAGACGTCCTCGCGACAGCGAGCTACGACATGACCTGTCGAATGTACGTCTCCGCGCGATCTGATGCAGACGCACGATTGATCTGGACATGTATCTCGCAGTTGGAGTACGAACCCCGCACCGGGGAGATCAAACCTGTTGTACGTGCACGATCCCCACACCGAGTTTGTCGCCGGCTGTGGTTGGTCGTTGTTTGACGAGGGTCTCCTTGCGAGCTGTGGTTGGGATGGCCGACTGAACGTCTTTCGGGCATGATGCGAGTAGAAATTGTGTAATCTACATCTTGACGGCTTCGAGTCTTGTATATTTCCAGAGACTGCCGTCTCGCATGATCAGCACGACCGTCCTGAGCGTCATCATGGACGTACGCGATGCCGTGCCAGCAGTTGCGGAGGACGACCCCGAAGACATCCTGTCTGAATCCCTCCAGAGCCTCTACGACTTGAGCCCGGTCACATTCTCCACCGCTGGCACCGTCCTCACTTACTCGATAGACCCAAGGCGACTACCACCCCATCGTCCTCCGGGGCGGATCATCCAGGTCGCCACGCCCGACACCCAACCGTCCAACTGGTCTCTGCACGCGTCCTCCATCTGGGTGTCCTCCCTCTTCATCGCAGATCACCTCGAGGAGCTCCACCCGGACGCGCTCCAAGTCGCTACGAGCACTGGCACAGCGGACTCGAGTCTAGACGCTGACCCGGGGATCGTGCACGTCCTCGAGCTCGGCGCGGGCGCGGGCCTCCCGTCCATCCTCCTCGCGAGCATGTACCGAAACGTGTCCGTCACCGCGAGCGACTACCCAGACGACCGTCTGATGCGCACTCTGTCGGACAACATCCGTCGAAACGCGGTCTCGGAGCGCTGTCGTGCCGTGCCTCATGCATGGGGCACCGACACAGAGGCGTTGTCGCCGCGGGGTGGAAGCGCCGGGCACGCGCGGTTCGACATCGTCCTCGCGGCGGACACGCTGTGGAATCCGGAGCTTCATGCGCCCCTGCTGGATACGCTCTGCGGTTGTCTCAAGCGCAGTCTTGATGCGCGCATTCACCTGGTCGCGGGTTTGCACACCGGAAGATATACCATTCAGTCGTTTTTGGACCATACACGACCACGAGGGCTTATCCTGCAAAACGCGACAGAACGGGAAGTTGGCGGGACGCAGGCAAGGCCTTGGAACGTGTGCCATGCAGCGGGTGAAGACGAACGGGAAAGACGGAGATGGGTCGTATGGATGGTCCTAAAGTGGGAGAACACGGAATCGTGTCGAAATCACTGCGAATGACCATTGCATAGCAAGCCTTTGGGACAATCGTCCTCGTTCGTGCAAAGTATCAGCCAACCAGCCGTTTATATCGTGACACATCCCGAGGACAGTGAACGCGTAAAGCCACTCATGTACCCCCTCGTACCTCCTTGCCAAATGTCAAGATGCGGATAAGACACTGTCCTTCTCGTTCCTTGACAATGTGATGAGTGGTCGACAATTAAAACCAAGGCTAAAGACATACATCATACAGCACAAGGCTATCCTCGGTAGTGTCCATCCAGGTCATGTCGATCGGATCTACGGTGCTCGTCCTGACATAGCGAGAACCACGGTGCTCAAAGATCGTGCTGAGGGCTGTCAGGCCATCCCGCCATCTCCAAGGCGGATCCGTACGCGAGAGCGACCACAAGAAATTCGCCGTCCAGGGATTCAAATCCAACACGTGTACTCGACTTGTCGAATCCACAGCAATGGTCTCGACGTCCTTGAGGCGCTCAAAGAACGTGAGTCGCCTACCGCATAACTGGACCGCGTCTGCACGGTCGGGCAGATTGAGCACCATACAGTGGTGCTGCCAATCCTCCCAACGCACAATATCGAACTTCTCTTCCACGAGTGTCAGCTTGGACTGGTCGAGTATTACTACCACCTTGCGGGAGCAGCCGCTCGGGATGGAATGTGGTAGAAACTCTAGAAAAATCGCGGTCAGGCGACTGGAAGGATCATCCTGGAACAGAGTCCCTGGAAGCGGTGACGTGTTCAAGGTACGGTTAGGACAGAGCTGCACATAGGAAATGCCACTCCAAGCCTCCGCGAATTCGTACGACCTTGAGCACCGAAAGGTGTCGTGTGTCCTATAAACCTCCTGGACGGTGATCTGGGGCGGACGTTTTCCCTTTTCAGTAGCATAGAGGCCGTCTGACCGCCTTTCCCATGTCGTACTGTCATCAGATTCGTCGTCGTCTGGATGGGAAGCGACAAGGAGCCGGGTTTCGTCGATGAAATCAAAAGAGAGCAGGTCACCCGTAAACTAACGGACAGAAATCAGTTTAAACTGGGTCATTCCTTGTGAGACTGAACACGCACGGTGCGAACAGGACTGCCCCCGCGACACCAGTTGAAGACGACCAGTTCCGTAGACCCCTCTCCGGTCTCTAGTTCCAGACGCACGGACACAGCAACAAGGCACCCGCAGATTTGCACTTGTTCGATCGAAAGTCGCTGACCGGGTGGGAAATCGCCCCACCAATCTGTTTGGAAACTCAATCTTGGTTGGGCAGCTTGCGCGTGGTCCTGGCAAATGTAAAGATTACGAATATGTAGCATAACAATTATAGCATAATTCCTGTGGTCAAAATGACAGTCAGAATAGGAAGAAAAGTAGTACGTATGACTTACTGTTGCGGGGGGAAGAAGAGCTGGGCCAAGACCATCAACTCTTGAGAAGCATCAATGGCCACCTTCCGTATTTCGAAAGGCACATTATGTTGATAATAGGGTAATCTAGACTTGGGAGCCATCCGAAAGGAGCGCAGCTGATAAACGTGTAGTATCCATTCGAAACCATTGTTAAGGGGGCTCTGGCTAGCATGAAAGAGGTAATTGCCAGAAACCCCCATGATTGTAGGTGGGGTGATGTAAAGCCTGTCCTCGGCGCTTGAACTCAAAGTCGGCCAGCCTCGTTTGTAACCAAGAAGGGAGAGAAGCCGGGTCTTTGGGGCATGACAGCCTGGGGGACCATCCTTTGCACCACAGAGTGCGAGTTCATAACGGTAGCGTAGGGTTGTCGAATGTGTGACAGTAGCATATATATCTCTGGATGCCTTGATGGCAAATGGTCAGGCGTCGAGCCTAGCAGAAGTGTGGCGTCACATACCAGGGAGAAATGAAATAATGATAAGGGGTCCAGCTCCTCCAAGATGATTATGATAATATCGCTAGAGAGCTTGAAGAAGGACATGACCAGCACGTCGACACTGAATGACGAGGTCGTGTCACCATCGGTGCGCCAATTTATATGTCGGGCACCCGCCAGGGCTGTCTGACACCGAGACAAAAGCGTCGGGCCCGCCTTGCTTCGCCGTCGACAGGGGGCTAAGCGGAGAACAGTTAAGAATGCCAGAAATTTCACGAGAATTTTGATGTACACGACACGGATACGTAGCGCGAAAGTGGGCTCGGGTGAGGGTGAGCCGCATCCTCGGGGCAGGATTACCTCGAACGTAAAGACAATACCAACAGGAAGAGCGGCACCGAAAACGCCTTTTTGTAGTCTTGCCATGTCAACCCGCCTCCTGTGAATGAATTACAGGTGTATGCGCTTGGCCACCCGCATTACTCACTGCGACAATAAGGCTCGCCGTATTGGGAAGGAGCCAGGCTGGCGGCTGCGCTCGGAAGAGCTCAAATCCTGCTGTACTTGCGTCGGGATCGCGTATGGATACCATCTACCGATCCTAGTGTCTGGTGGTAACTATCTGGTGGTAACGGACCGTCACTTGTTTGAGGAGTGCGTCAAGACACTTGTTTGCTTACTCATCCGCTCTCCCTTGCTGTGACCCACGACAGCCATGGTCTGCAGGAAATGCGAATCTGCAAGTCCAACATACGTGTCGTCCAAACCCTTGGCTGACTGATCCGACAGAAACTCTCTAAAGTTGCTGCCCCAGACCCGTTCACGTCTACGTCCGCCAGTATCAAGGAAGGTTCGAGGAAAATCGGGGAGAACAAGCTCTTGACGCGACCCGGAAGTTCAAAGAACAGGTTTCAGGTATGTCCGTTACTTTCAAGTTGCTCTCGGTTATTGAGAGTCCCCGTCCAACGAGCCTTATCAAGGGAAATGCAAAGACTGTAAGCAGCCAGTCACACAGAACAAGGCCAAATATTGTCATGGTATATCTTCCATCCAGTGTTGTCAAGTGTCGTCTCTCATTGTTTCCGTTAGGTTGCGCTTATAAGAAGGGCCTCTGCTCAATATGCGGCAAGGCCGTCCTTGATACAACGGGATACGTCATGTCTAGCAAGTAGTTGGAACATCATGGGCTGCCATTCCATACCCTCGCTGTAGCATACTTTCATCATATTATTATAACTTGTAACGAAAACAACAATACACAAGTCCATTTGCCTGGGCAATTCAGGTATAAACCACGAGCGCTTAGTACCGTGACTTCTATGGGTTATCCTACTATAGAGTAGTAAGTGGCATACATGTGACATCTTGTCCGGTGGGTGGATATATATCAAAGCTGCGAAGAACCTAGTTAGATAATACTTTCTTCTTTGTCCTTTGCTCGTAGATCTCGACGTCGATGGTGTCCATCGTTAGGAAGTTCCAAATCTTGACATGTTTCTCTTGTCCGTACCGCCTCAAGCGGCCGACAGCTTGGGTCTCACAGGCATCATAAATCTCCTGGCTCGGCGCAAGCAGTGGAGAGAGGAAGATAGCATGGTTGGCCGAAGTCAGATTTGCACCGCTAGCACTTTCGTCCATGACATTCAGCAGGAGCACCCGCTCTTCGCCCTCATTCTGGTACTTTTCCAGGTTCTTGCTCTTTTGTGACGCAGAGCCGCGAATTTCGAGGAACTTGATCTTGTGCACCTTCAGCGCATTGGCAACTTTAGCCATGAGGTCCTGGAACTGGACAAAGATAAGAACGCGCTCTTTCTTGGGGATTGTATTTCTGCGGTATCAAACTACAAGTGAGTGTGGAACAGGGCGTACATAGCAATGTAACGCACTTGATCAAGTCAATGACCATTTCCAATTTCCTCCCGAAGTGCTTGCCGCGCCCATCGCGAGCTTCGTCATCAACACCCAGTGTCTCTCCATCGACGATGTTCAGGACCCTTGCAGCAGCCTTGCACTTCCCAGAGGCCGCGTAGACGCACTCCTCGCCGTCCGCGCTTTGTCTAACACACGTCATACAGCCGGTGTGTCCGCAAGACGAGAGAACGGCGACTTCATTCATCGGAATTTCGTCTCTGCCACACCCGGGACACGAGATCTTCGGTGGCGTCTCACGCTGTTTCTGCAGGTCACGAACAACGGTGAAATACCGACGGGAACGTACTCGGCCGACGAGCTCCTTGGTCAGCTTACGGATATTGTGTGTTTTCTCGCGGAGGTCCCAGATGCGGTCCCTGATGGTGTTCGACAGGTTCTCGTCCTTCCCCTTAGCCTTGTTCTTCCAGTAATTCGCGGCTAGGACTGGTACTTCCGCTTCGTCAAGAAGGGCTTTGACCATCTCCGTGGCTTCGTGGTCTCCGACACCTTCTAGACGTGTAACGCGAGCGTATTCCTGGAACATCGACTCCTCATTGATCCTGCCAATCCCCTTCTCAGACTTGACCGCCTCTTTAAGTCCCTTAAGGAGCTCGTCTCTACAGTCACCCAATTGCTTCGTACGATCCTCGACGATGATTTCACAAGCTTTCATAGCGTTCTCCTTCGAGTGGTCGTTGTCCTCGGACGTATCCAGGTCGAAATGGGAACAACGTTTCAGAAGTGCTTCTTCGGCGGTCCTGATGATGATTGGTAAGATACCTTCGAGAGTGCAATTGTAAATACGTACTTGCTATCACCAAGCGCTTTGTTCAGGCGCTTCTCTCGGTCGCTCTCCGTCTTCTTCGTTCGCTTTATGGCCATGTCCAAGGCACGCAGGTGATGCTCTAGCTCCAGATAGATAGCACGTTCCGCAGCAGGGAGTATCACTTTCTGTATTTCAAATGAGCATGGAATCTCATCGATCTCTGCTATATTCTGCCACACGAACTCAGTAGGTAATATGCTCGAAGTCGACAAGCGGCACGAACCTGACGAACAAATGTGTCCAAGAAAACTTGACCAATGTGGTGGCGGTGAGCGTGCCATTCTTGCGTATGAACCTCACGGAAGGAGTGGAAAGCTTCCACCTCTACGTATGACGGTGAGTCCCGCAGATTCAGAGGAGAAACTTAGGACGCACTTGTCTGCTCCCTGATGCGCTTCTTGATCATAGCAGACTGTCCTTCCCCATCATCGTCTATCCCCAGGTGGAGGTTTAGATGTGCCGCGATCGTCTTGACAGCCCCAAAGTCATGGATAGGCGGTGTACCGGACAGCACCCAGCGACGATCACCCGTGAGCTTCGTCACCATAGAATGCACCTTTCCGGTCAAATAGGTATACTCGTCAACGACAATGCGGGCAAAGTGGAACATCTCCAAAGGAGGCGACTTCATTTGGGTCCAATCCCTCCTGACGGCGACGCTTTCAAGGCGCCAAGGATCAGTATCCTCTCGGCGTTTCTGTTTCTTGGCTGGGGCGTCCTTGGTGCCCGTTGCCTTTCTCTTCTTTCCACTCGACTTTTCGGAGGAGGGTGAAGGTGGGTCGTCAACGTCCATGCTATCGTCATCGGATTTCGACGAGCTCGTGCTGGCTTTGGCCTTTCCTTTGTTCCCGGCCACCTTCGACTCCGGATTCCTTTTCCGCGGCTTCTCCTCTTCGTCATCGTCAGATATTTCGATTGCCGAGTTCTCTTCTGACGACGAGGGCGGAGGAGTAGGTTTACCGCGCGAAACCTTCGACTTCTTGATGTTAGGCAGATCGTCCTCATCTTCGCTGGGGGTAGGTTCTTCTTCAGGCTCGTCCGTTACTCCCTTGTTGTCATAATCGCTACCATTGTTGCCCTCGGCGTCATCGTCAGAATCAATGACAATGACCTTTCTAGTACTTTCCCGCTTGGGCCGTGATGCATGGGGTGCAGCAGTTTCTCCGTCTGAAGCGTCATCTGTTTCCTCGGCCTTCCGCTTCTTGTGGCTCGCGGCACTGATGACAACCTCAGGAGTCTTGCCGGCGCGCGTGGGCTTAGCAGGAAAATATTCTTTCTGGGTGGTAGGAGCAGCCTTTGTCTCCGTCTGATGGCCTTTCTTCTCCGCCGCGAGAGCGTATGACTTGCCGACAAGACGTTTCGGCGCTATGAAGAACTGGGCCTCCAGCTCTTCCTCTGAAATAAACATCAGCCACTACAACCAAGGCAGGACGACCATCCGGCTTACCACGCCTGCGTGCCTCTCGTATCGCTTTCATGACGCTGTTAGGTCCATCATTTTTCAAGTGCTCCACTTGCTGCTTCAAGGACTCCAAACACATCTCAATCCGAGCGTTGAAGTATCTACCGTCTTGAGAAGGGAGAGTACCACCGGCCGCGAAAGACTCGAGGTTACCTAGGTAGACCGTACTTTGGAACAGGTTCGATGCAACAATCACAAGATCGGCCTTCTGGACCGCCTCGATGGTTAACGAGTTGATGTTAGTAGCAGTAGAGATGACCACCACATTCTTGAAGCGGCCCGGAGCGAACTTTTCGGCCTCCGACTTCCACTGGCGAGTAAGATGTGGTGGGACGATGGCTAACGTAGCTTTAACGGAAACCTTCCCGAAAATGTCTTCCTTGCTCTCGAACTCCCTTTTGACCTTTTGGTAGGAGCAGTCGATGAGACCAAGGGTAATGGCAGTCTTTCCGTATCCAACTTGATCTGCGAGGACACCGCCTCTCACTTTGACAGGCCTCTGTGCACGGGCCTCCGCGCGCCAACCTAGGGGCTCAAGAACCGCCTCCGAGATTTCTTCTTCAACAAACGGAGGGGCGTCGATGGCCTCTCGCTCAAGCATCCAGGTCAAAGAACGCAGCTGCTCCCTACGAAGGTTGAGCTTGAAGTTAGGAGGTTGGGTGTGTTCCGGGTCAGCTCTGTTGCTCTCGAGCGTAAGTGGCGGGTGTTGAATCTTGACTGCAGGGACAAAGTCGGTGTCCAGCCTCCACGATAACGAAGGTCGTTCTGGACGATTGTCCGAAGGAAGGGAAGACAGCGCGCGGTGCAGCAACGAGGCTATGTTGAGGCCTACTTTGACCACACCGATATTCTGCTCCAGGCGCAGTAGCGTAACAAAAGGACTAGGACGAAGTTTCAGATTGCGCTCGTATTGCCCCGCTTCTTGGTAGTCTTCCATAGCAACAATTTTCTTTCCAGTCTTGCTCCACTTGATGGTGGGAGGCGTCGGGGCGCATCGCTGGCACTCGTGCAGGTCTTCAGGCATTTCGATTGCCTGCCACGCATGTAACCTGTCGTCGACGCGCCGAATACGTTCAAGTAGCCAGGCTAGTGACCTGAACGTTGTACGTTCATTGAGCTTGTCGACCTCCCGCCATTCCTGACGCGGCCACTCGGGACCAGCATCATCAGAAAGAGGTGCTGTGCAAGACAGTAGGGCAACAGCTTGGGCACAGGCGTTTGTGTTGGCAGCCACTTCCAGCGAACCTTGAGGAACAGAAAAATGAGCCCCGGTGGGTTGGGAAGACTACAAAATATAAGCCCCAGCGGAAACTCTATAACTTCGTGGAAGCTTACCTGGAGCGACACTTTGTCTGAGGATGTCCACAGCAGAGGCATGTGGCATGTAACAGATTGATCGCCCTGAACATCCGACTGTCTCCAAGAGCTAGCAAGCTTGCAGACAATCGGCCGGAATTCGCCGTAATCGTATCTTCGAATGGTAGTCGTAAAAACAAATGCGTCGTCCTTGGGGTCACCACACCGCGTGGGGTCGAGCATCATGAATAACGGGGGAAGTTCGACCTCCTCGGGAGTAGATTCGCGTTTGTGAAGAGCACCACAGGCAGTTCCGCACTTGTCCAGGAGAGCATACGTCCCAGAAATATCACGATCGAGTAAGGACACTTGGTCTGGCGGTACAGCGATTTTCAGGTGTGAATGAACACGAGCCTCCCTAAATTCTTCACCCAGTAAGCCAAGTCGAGACCCCCAGGAAGATACAAGCGTCTCGCTCCCAGTCACGGTCACCGAGATCTCGCTGTTGCAGGGCAAAGCGAATTGCCAATGGCCACGCAACAGGCCTCCCAGGCACCTAAACCTACCGACAGGGGACTGCAGAAGGCGACGAATCTCTGCATTGGCAGGTTCGCTCTCTAGAGGGATCGCATACAGTCGCCATTCCATCTGCTTTGAGTCAAGATACAATTCGAAAGTAGCTGATGAGGACTGGTAAACTGCGGACCAAACTTCTTGTCTCTTCAGCTCAACGAAGCGCAACTCAGAGCCCGTGGCTCTAAGAACTGCAGAACGCCAACTAATCCAACGCCTCTCGGGTATAGTGACGTTAGATGCGGACCTGAGATGATCGAGAAGGTCTACGGTCGTGTCGGTGATCGACAAGCACATGGGAAGAAGAGATTTGAGCTCCCTCATAAAAGTCCCAGGGAGAATACGTGGGATTTTCAGTACATCGAGTGGTTCGAAATTGTGCTCAGGACGTCCAGCGCACTTCTTGCAAGAAGTTGACCCGCAGTCCTGACAGCGTAGTAGCTCCCTTGTCGTGATATCCTTGCGACCCTCGCAGAGACAGAGCCGTACGCTTCGTGCCGCATGCTCGAGAACGTCCTTCATCGAGTCCATCTCCATCTTGGACAGGTCCAACGGTTGTTCGACCAACTGTTCGAGGCCAGAAATGCGGTCTTCCGCAGAAAGTTTTCTGACGTCGACCTGCATGACATCCTCGTCTCCTACTTGAGATTCGATATCGAGCTTCTTCATCTCATATGTCTCTTTATCGTTTCCGGCTTTCAGAAGCTCCTTGCCGATAACCAATGCAGCAAGGATACAAGATCCCACGACTGTTGAAGACATGGCGTTACCAGCGAGATCGGCAAGTTCGTCCTGGCTTTCCCGTGTAAGAAGTAATTTGTCCACTGGAAGGCCCTGCATAGCTAATGCCTCGACCCCCACCATGGGTCCACCACGATTCGTGATATAGGGTATCATCGACGGGGTAAGACATGGACATATCCCTGTCTTACTCGAGCCAGTAGAGCGATCGACGTTTTGGGAAAGATTCCAAACAAATCTAAGACGGGTGTCAGTGTGATCCACGAAAAGCTACCTCCTCACGTTTTATAAGATGGGTCTACACCAATTTTCGCAGAACGGAGCAGATTGATGTCCATCAAATCCCAAACACGTTCCACCTGTCGTACTCCCCAATCTTGCCAAGCAAAGTCAAGCATACGACAAGCGCCACCTTGCATTGGTGAGGTTAGCCGGTGGTCCGCAAACCAACACAAAGAGCTTACCTTCCTCCCAGTTGGTGAGAGGACGTTTCGGACCCAACAATTCCTCGAGCCTAGCGCGTGCATGTCTGGATTCACATCTCACCCAGTCGATTCGCCCAGAGCGCGAGTCTGACATCCCCCTACCATGCTGCACAAGCTTTTCCCTAGCCTGATGAATCCGCGAGTCGTCTGATGGAAGAAGGAATGCGTCCAGGGTCGACGAAGCAGGGCGTTTTAGGTTTATTACCCGATTCTTCCACTCAGCCGGCAACTGAGATAACCGCTTGTCGACTGCGAGTAAATAGACACGAGTGCGTGTGTGGGGGATATAGAACTGTTTCGTGTCTAGTCGCATAAACTCGGCACTGTAGTTTTGGTGCTCAAAATATTCCTTGACACGGCCCCATGGCGCAGAGCAGACGTTCTCCAGAATCACGAGAGGCGGCCGATGATTGGTAACCCAAGACATCATGCCATGAAACGTTCGCCCTGATTCTCCTCCTCCATCGATCCCCTTCCTCTCGTTGTTGAGATTAGAATAATCGACGCAAGACGTTCCCGCAACAAGCAAGTCCACGTCACCAGGGACAGGGGCTAACGCTCCGTATGCAGTTGTACTGTGGTAGTGTCAGAATCCTGCAAGAGCGTTAGAAAAAGGACGTACGCCTCAGCGTCCCCAAGCTCGCACACGTCACGGAATAGCAGGGGCGGTTTGAAATTACGCTCGATGTACGCCTGTTTGAATGGCTCTATCTCGCATGAAAACACGTGTTCGAACTCCAATGGGACGCCATACTGATCTTGGATGGGCTGACATATCAGTTCCAGAGCGAGAAGAGGGGACTCTGTCCCGGAACACATGGTGGCGACACGAAGCTTTCTGCCTCTTATGCGTTCTACAACACCCTTGATCTGAGGAATGTGGGAGACAAGATCGGAAAATATGGTAGGTATGTGGTGAAGGGGTGGAAGACTGGAGGATTCTATCTTGCCATCAGTCTTGGAATACTGTGCCGGGGTGTCGTCATCGTCTGAGACGTCGAGCTCTGCATCGTCCTCTGCATCGTCCTCGACCTCGTCAGCGGTAGACTCGTCGTCGGCCTTCTTTGCCAACTTGCCCGCTTTCTTACCCGCAGATTTGGAGGGCTTGTCGCCACCACCAAAGAACGATGTGAGAGACGTTTGGCTCTTGGCCACAGAGGTCGGTTTGGGCATGATCGAGTAGAGTGATGTCAAGAAGCTGTCAAACGCGTCTCACGGCGTGTTTTATTCGAGTCACATACGCGCTTCGTCACACACCATATAACAAGTCACGCCATTTTCGCTGAGTCACAGTACACTAATGCCATTACAAAGAGTCTAAGCAAAGGTCCGTGATCATTCCCAGTACCGTGGAACCTTGTTTTCGCTCTCCCCGCCGACCTCCAAAAAGTCTGACGGCCGTTCTCGTTTCAGATTTCGCCGCCTATTATTGAGCGGTAATCGTTGATATGCTGAGTCCTGACCAGCGGGCTGCTGATTCGGAAACGATGCCGGCCACTGCGGGTCCGATTGCTGGTACCCCTGCACACCATAACCTACCACAGCAGCACCCTGCATCTGTTGCTGCTGCTGTTGTTGTTGCTGTTGTTGTTGTTGTTGCTGTGATTGCTGCTGGAGGGTATTCGCAACCGCAAGAGTTGCCGCTAGGGCTTGTGCTTGTTGGAGCTGCATTTGAAGTTGGTGATATTTCATCTCCGACGAATGTCGTACATGACTGGGCAACGAAGTGTTTTGCATTGTAGTGGATAATTGGCTGATCTGAGCCTGAAGCTGGGGGATGCTGTCGACTATCATTTGGGACATGTCCATGCCACCCTGCTGATCCGAATAGAAGTCATCGGTGACAGGGCCATCTCCTTGCAATGTCTGTAGGGACGGTTAGTACCGCAGTCCCAAGCAGCATCACGAACATCGAATACCTGTTCGCCTATCATCGCACCTTCCTCATCGGCCTCCTTTCTGCTCTGCTCGATCACCTTATCAATGTAATCTCCAACCCTTGTTCGCATTGATTTATCCATGACCAGCTTGTCAAGAGATGGTATTTTCTTGCCGCACTTTGGACAAACAAAGTCTCGCTCAAGAAGATGAGTCTGGATGCATTCCTCGCAATATGTGGCTTCACAGCACGGCATTTTCACTGCATCACGGAAAAGTCTGTTGTCTATTGGACACGCGAGAGTAGGGTCTGTCGGAGGTCGCTCTCGAACGTCTGCTACAGAAAGACCTTTTGACCGAGATACCTGTTTTTGCCACGATGCTCTACTAGAGTAAGTGGTCACTTGCTAACAAGAGATACGATGACTTACGAGTCCGGTTGAGCGACGACATAGCCTCCCTCGGGGGTGACCATCACACCCTGAGCGATCTCACCCTTATTGGGATTCTCCACTGCCTTGAGGAAACTACGCGGGATGCCCGTGGTCCGTTTAATGCGAGGTTTGTTGTCGAACTCGCGATCGCTATTTGTTGGGCAGTCCTGGATCCAATGCCCTAGAAGCATATGAATGACTATCAACATGACGAAGCCAAAATGACTCACCTTTCTGGCCACAGCGGTAACATACGTACGAAGGAGGTAACGCGCGGTCGGGAACATGAGACTGATGTGACCCAAACTGCTTGCCACCACGCGCGGGTGTTCCCCGAGTATTATTATATATTCGGACGGCACTGTTTCAATCAAAGGGTAAAACAGAAATCATGTTATGAGACTTCATTCTACTACACAAGGCAGAGGAACCGCGTAAACGAGACACCAACTGAGACATCTTTTCCTGGGTTTCCTCCCAGTTGGCCGTCTGGGCCTGAAACATGGCTGCCATTGCAGCAGCTTCGTCTTCCTTTGTGACCGAGTTCTTTGGGATGGTAACCGTGGTACTTGGCTGTGAAGGATGTAAGACTCGCCAATTGGCGAGTAAAACGCTCATCTCAGAATAATTACGCACAGAAGCGAAAGTTTTGGAGGATACGGGCTCCTCTTTCATATCGAAGCGTTTGGACATGGCACCTTTATACCACGTAGTACCACCACCTGATCTTTGGACAGGCTCAGAAATAGGAACAGAAGCACTTCCATTGGCGCCAGCAATGTACATGGCTGCCTTGCCCTTTCCAGGGCGCTGAGAGGGCATACGCTTTACAATAACAGAGGATGACCTAGGAATGAGTTGGGAGTCATCCTTGTATTCTAAGTAAACACGGGTGAGTCAAAAAGCAAGGACAGATGTTGTAGGCGAACGTACCCTGATCGGTGGACGTGTCATAGACATACAAGTCAAAGTCGTTGGCCTTACCAAGGCTGTTAGCAAGTATGATTTCTTTTTTCAAGTCAAACACAGAGATCGCAGTGCCATCAAAAGTCACCCGAGACTCGTCTCTCTGAGATTTAAATTTGTAGAACACAGAAGAGGCCATAGGACACAGTGGAAGCAAGAAGCTTGCGGGAGTGCACGAAGCAACGAGGGGGACAAATGCGAAATCCAATATATATCACACCCTACTGTGCGCTCGAGGAAGAGGTCGTCGTGGTTGTCGTAGAGTTGATGCAGTCAGCAGACGTTTACGAGAGGCGCTTGAAATACTCATACAACTCAGCGGCTTTAGCTGACTAAGCGGGGATAGTTTTTAAAGAAACGCGTCGTTCGTACTCTTACTTGCGGACGTGTCCTCGCACCATGTCGCAGTCATATGGCAGCACCAACGAGCTGCGCCAGCGAAGCGTCGACGCGCAGTCGCCTGTTGCCTCCGCGACAACGACAGATGAAGGCCGTAGAACTGATCAACTCTTGGACCAACACCAAACGTGAGTACATCATGCCCCCACCGCGACTTGCACTCCTTAAACATGTTTCCAGTTACGAGTTTGGTGGCCCGTGGGGCGTTACAGCTATGATGATTGGTTTCCCCATACTCATGTATTACCTCTGGATATGCCTCTGGTTCTATGATGGGAAGCTCGTCGTGCCTTCTTCCCTGGATGATATTGTCCCCTTTTTGCAGCGCATGTGGGCCCATGTCCGCGATGTGAGTGACTTGTGATCTTGGACACCAGTAATTGATGCTATTCACTAGGATGCAAGTCCAAACGCCTATGCTTGGAAAGTCTACACTGGTCTTATCGTCTACCAACTCTTTCTTGCCTGGGTGGTCCCTGGTTACCAGCAGGAAGGCCTTCCAGTTCCTTCGCTGGGCTACAAGACACTGATGTACAACTGCAACGCCCTCTGGTCCATCTATATCACGATGATTACCGCTGCCGTGCTCCACTACTACAACATCTTTCGCCTCACCGAAATCATTGACAACTACGGCCATATTATGTCAGTCGCGATTATCTACGGCTTCGTGGTGTCCTTCGCGCTGTATTTCATCACCGTCGCGACTGGTAACCAAATGCGCATGTCCGGCAATTTCATCTACGATGTCTTTATGGGTGCTTGCTTAAATCCTCGCATTGGCCCTGTTGACCTCAAAATGTGGGCCGAGGTTCGCGTTCCTTGGGTTATTGTTTTCTTCTTAGCAGTTTCGGGTGGCTGCCACCAGTATGAACATTATGGTTATGTTACTCCGGTAAGCCCTCACTCCTCAGTGAAATTTGCCGTTTACCCAATTGTTTAGAACATGGCCTTCATGATTCTAGCTACTTGGTTGTACCTAAATGCTTGGTACGTGTTGTCAGTTTTGTTGGTAGTACTCCCTATAAACACGTATACAGTGGTAAAGGTGAAGAATGCATTCCTCAGACATGGGATATGTTCCACGAGAAATGGGGGTTCATGGTTATTTTTTGGAATTTTGCCGGTGTTCCATTCGTATGCTTCAGGTGTCCTGATGCGTGGGCCCAAGCACTGATCTCGATTTTAGACCTATGTGTACTCCGTGGTTTACATGGCTTCACATGATCCCTCCAAGTATCAGTTCTCTACCCCGACTTACGTGCTATTATTCACTACGCTTTTGACTGCGTACTACATGTACGATTTTCACTGGCCCAAGTTGATGCATTTGTCCTAACTGTGCGGTTTTCTAGTTGGGATACCTCCATGTCGCAGAAGAGCCGTTTCAAAATGCAGACTCAGGGAATTACCAAGTTCCGCAACACTTTCCCTCAGCTGCCTTGGGGTACGCTGAAGAATCCGGAGTATATTCAAACTGCTCACGGGTAAGCTTGCTTGTTGTTTCTTCTTGATGTCATCTAAGCTGGCGTACAGTAACCGCCTTTTGATAAGTGGCTGGTGGAGGTATTCTCGCAAACCTGTATGTTTCCAATCATTCTCTACCTGGCCCAACCGTATTCTGATATTCACACAGAACTACGTTGCTGACTGGGTTATGTCCTTCTGCTGGGGTGTGGTCATTGGTGGGACGACCATCATCCCATATTTTTACTCTGTCTTCTTCATTACGGTTCTCATCCACCGCTGTGGCCGTGATTTCGAACGCTGTTCGGTCAAGTACGGAAAAGACTGGGAACGTTACTGTTCCATTGTCAAGTACAAGTTTATCCCCGGGATCTACTAGAAATTTAGAATGTGATACCCTCTCGATAATATCACTTGGGCTTAATATATATTGCTATGAATAATGAAACTCGTTGGTAACTCGATTGGAGCCGTGACAGGTTTGTGCCTCAAGTTCGTGCCGAGCCAGTCCCAAGTGCCGAACTTGCCCAAGTTCTCACCAGCCTCCCATTGGACCAGGTTGCAGGTTTCGTCTTCCCATCACTCGTACGCGCGCATCTTCGTACACGATGGAGAGCAACAAAGACGAAGCCCACAAATGCCTGAGGATCGCCCAGAAACACAGGGATGGAGGCAACTTTCCCGCCGCGCGGAAATTCTGCCAAAAATCGCTTTCTCTGTTTGCGACTCCGGAAGCAGAGATGCTCAAGGAGTCGATTGAATTTGCCGCGGCCGCTGCAAAGTCGGCTGGACCGCCTTCTAGTACGGGTGCAAGCAATGGGGATGCGACAGCTGCGTCATCATCGTCAACACAGACGCATCCTTCGGCTGCCGGGGCGAAACGCAGGGGCAATGCGAAGACGGAGGGGACTGCGGGAGGTATAAATGGGGACAAGAGAGAGTACACGGCCGAGCAACTGAACGTCGTCAAGCGGGTCAAGTCATGCAAACCTACAGGTTACTATGAAATCTTGGGTCTTAAGAAGGAGTGCGAAGAAGGTGATGTCAAGAAGGCTTATCGAAAGGTATGTGTCCCTAGTCAGTAGAGGGCGGGTCGTCGAGGTGAACTCTTGACAGCTCGCACTTGCTCTGCATCCCGACAAGAATGGGGCACCGGGGGCTGATGAGGCTTTCAAAAGTGAGTTGCGCTGAAGTAGCTTCCCCTCCGTGCATCTGACTGATCTACTCGACAGTGGTTTCGAAGGCGTTCCAGGTCCTGTCAGGTACATGTCTTACATCTTTCATCCGCTCACGCGCTCGACCTGGCCTTTAGACCCACAAAAACGAGCGGCCTTTGACCAACACGGTTCTGACCCGGAATCACGGTTTAGCGGCATGTCATCACCTGGCTTCTCGCCTGCTTTCTCGTCCTCGCCATTCGCCGGTGGTTTTGAGGGTGAAATGTCCCCCGAGGACCTGTTCAACATGTTCTTCGGTGGTGGCATGGGGATGAATGGGGGCACTTTTGGGGCGAGCCCGTTCGGAGGGCCTGTGTTCACCGCAAGCTTTGGGCCTGGTGGGTTCAGGACGACTCGCGTACACATGAACGGACGTCCACAAGGAACTGCACCGGCCGAACCAGCCCAGACACGGTCAATGCTCACGCAACTCCTGCCTTTGATCATTCTTTTCGCATTTTCCTTCCTGTCAATGCTCCCCGACCTGTTTACAACGCCTACCATTCCGGATCCTCTGTTTCAATTCGCAAAAACGCCAAGATTTGATCTCGAGCGACAGACGGACAACTTGCGAATAAATTACTATGTCAATTCGCGCGATTTCCATGCACACCCGAAGATCGCTGCCGACCTTACAGCAGGCCAATACCGCCGAGGGTCTGCCCTCTCCCGCTTCGAGTCCAACATTGAACAAGTATACACACAAAATTTGTGGACACAATGCCAACGAGATACCAACAGACGGGAGAGACGGAAGGAAGCTGAGCTAGGACTCTTTGGTATCGGGACGGACTGGGACAAAGTGAGGAAAATCGAGGCGGAGACGTTTGGTAGCTGCGAGGAACTCAAGAGACTTGGGTTGCTCAAATAATGTGTTTATTCATTCATTGGAACTTTGATTAATGTGGGGTACCACAGACCGTGCACATGTTCGTTCCAAGTTGGACTACTCTACTTGACTTATTTATACCTTGCTCGTTGCCGCACGAGTCGAATACAATAAGCTCGGCCCTTCGCCGCATGCATCAACGCCACATGAATGCAACTTGGGAAGACAAGGAACCGTATGTTCTATTTGGAGAGAATGTGTACACTGCAGTGGTGAGAGGCCAACTCGTCTTGAGCAACGTCATGCTGCTTGACCCTGTGCTCTCTCCCGTTCAAGTTTCAGGTAGTACTCTTCGCGACGTTGAACTGCGAGCGTTGAGTTTACATCGTCGTCGTGTGCATACCTGCAGTCTCACCTCCTTTGAGATGGGAGCCATACCTTGTTCCAACAATGAGAAAAAAAAACAAGATCAAGAAGGCGGCGTACCAGAACACGTAGCCGGAGCCAACGCCAAGACCCAAGGCGACGAAGATGTCGCGCCAGAGGCCCTTTCTAAGTTTTCCGGTGATGGGGGCAATGGGCATAGTTGGACGGCTGGGAGAATGCGGTACGAGTCGGAGGAGCAGTGTGCAGTGCAACCAAACAAGGGCACAACAAATCGCGGCGGCTCTGCAGGGGGTGCCAGACAAGGTCCCGCTGGGTCGACTCTTTGGCTGCTAAAAGCACCTTAACTTGGACACAGGCTCTCCCTCACGACATCGCGCGCAACCATACTCACCCAAACCATCGACCCATCATCATGGACATCGATGCCTCAGGCTCAGGTGGCTGGCGTTTTGCCCAGTGCTTCGGCGACAAGGGTGAGGTCGAGGACATCACCGAAGGTATAGTCCTTGTTCTCTCCCCCGATTGCTCACCCTCCTCTCCCGGTTAGCCGACATCATATCCACCGTCGAGTTTGACTCCACGGGGAACTATCTCGCAACCGGCGACAAGGGTGGCCGTGTCGTTCTCTTTGAGCGGAACGAGTCGGTAAGCATCCTTTCCCTGATCCCTACCACGCCTGATTGCCACAACCCTTCCCTGGATCGATGCCCAGAAAAAAGGCTGCGAATACAAATTCTATACAGAGTTTCAATCACACGAACCAGAATTCGACTACCTCAAGTCTCTAGAAATAGAGGAAAAGATCAACAAGATCAAATGGTGTAAACGGCAAAACACTGCTCATTTCCTGTTGTCTACCAACGGTACGATTCTCTTTCACTATCATCGCTGCCGGTTGAGCTCACTTCGCTGCTCCAGACAAAACAATCAAGCTATGGAAAGTGTTTGAGAAGTCGCTGCGAGTCGTCTCTGAATCGAATCATTATGAGGGCCAGCGCCCCGTCACGCCTCCCACCTCACGTTTGCACCTCAAGCTTCCCCGCATGGTACAACAAGACAACATCATTGCCGCCATCCCACGCAAGGTCTATGCCAATGCGCACGCATATCATATCCATTCCATCTCTGTCAATTCGGACCAGGAAACCTACATTTCTGCAGACGATCTCCGTATCAACTTGTGGAATCTGGGCATCAGCGATCAAAGTTTCAGTGCGTCCCTGATCCGGCTATTGCGGTCGCATGACTGCTTACCTTGCCACTTCAGACATTGTAGACATCAAACCCGTCAATATGGAGGAACTTACGGAGGTCATCACCGCCTCTGAATTCCACCCACAACATTGTAACTTGTTTATGTACTCGAGTTCAAAGAGTAACATCAAGCTTGCGGACATGCGCGACTCGGCGCTCTGTGACCATCACGCAAAATGTGCGTCCGATACGTGGTTCGAGGAACTACAATTTCATGTGGTTTGACAGGCTTCGAGGAGGAGGAAGATCCATCGACACGCTCATTCTTCTCCGAGATCATTTCCTCCATATCTGACGTCAAGTTCAGTCGTGACGGGCGGTACATCCTATCGAGGGACTATTTGTCCCTGAAAATCTGGGATATCAATATGGAATCACGACCAATTAAGACAATTCCCATCCACGACCACCTCCGCGGCAAGCTCTGCGATCTGTATGAGAACGACTGTATCTTCGACAAGTTTGAGTGTGTATGGGGTGGTGATGACAAGTGCGTACCACTGTCGTCTATTTGGGCAAAGCCTGACCTCGCTCCTCTAGACACGTTCTGACCGGATCGTACCACAACTTCTTCCGGATATTTGACACGGAGACAACCGGTGATATCGTCCTGCAGGCTGACAAATCCGCATTCAAAGCGAAGAAGCTGGGCGGACCACTACCGAACAAGAACGGGCTGAAGAACGGTAGGCCGGGTGGTCTGAGAGATGCAATGCAGATGGAAACATTAGACTTTAACAAGAAGATTCTCCACGCGAGCTGGCATCCGAGGGAGAACACAATTGCCGTGAGTATCGTTCTCAATCATGAAAATGTGTAGCTGAGATGCTGTAGATCGCTGCAACCAACAACTTGTTCCTTTATAGCGCGGCGTGAATCGCTTGTCCGCCATACTTCTCCTCTACCCCCGCAGAGAACACTAGCTCTCCAATCAACACTGGACCCAGGACTTGCGAACACAATCACTATACAACCGATTCAAGGCGACAATCTAATCACCCTTTCCCCCCGACAAGTCACGAAACATTACGATCCTAGGTTCCCTCCACGACCTTTGACACATGTCGCATGTCTTGCTTACGATGACAATTCATCATTCCTGTTTACCATACCCTTTACTCGCCGCGTCGCGCTATCTTGTTTACTCGTCCCCACGTATTTCTTGCATCTGTGTTTCTGTGGTCCGATGGAAACCCCGTTGTTCTGGATGTGCTTATGGTTTTTCTACGCAGGTGGTACCTCCGCCTTAATGGTCATTCATTTTGTTTCCCCCTCCTTATCATTTCTTTCCCACAACATATTTGTGTTCACAGGCGAAAAAAAGTTACCGCGACTGATCTGGCAGTAGTAGTCGTAGAAGGCGAAGAGTTAACAGGGACAGAAGTAATCAAAGTACATAGGTTATCGTAGCTCAGTCGCAGCTGGTGTATCATACGATCGTTCTTTTCATCCTCGCATCGGTTCAGCTGGTCATTCAGTCTGCCGACAGTGTCTGTTGATCCAAAGTAGCACAAAGAACCTGGGGTTGTCAACAGCATCAAAGGAAACTATCTCTGGTACAAAGTAGTAGCGATCAGTGGGGAGGTATCGGGTGTAAGAAAGAATCGCAAGGGACGCTCAAGATAGCACCAACTGGCTCACAACGACCTAATAACTCTGCCAACTCCTGACCTTGGAGAACCAAAACGGTCGCTCATGCTTCAGTGGGAGCGGTACAACCTCGCCGTCTTCGACGTTCACCGACTCGTACGAGACGAAATCGAGCTTGTTCCACCGACCGAGTGGTTTGGAACGGAGCGTGAGCGTCATCTGGAAGTGGTAGCGAGTACGCGAAGGGGCCAGGCCGGGATTTGGATTGTGATGAGAGGGGTGCGTGGACGGTGCGTGCGGGTACCGCTCGACGAGGTTGGTGATCAAGACGTTGGAGCCTTCGAGCCGCCATTCGCCAACGTAGAATCCCTGTGGTGCGCGAGGGTTAGCGGCTCGTTACGAACTATGCGTTGTGGAAGCCAGGAGCACCTTCATACGTAACGAGGGCTTGAGCATGGGTATCACGAGGGCGGGTTGGTATTCCTCGTTGGCCAAGAGGGAGAGCACTTCTCCGTTTGGGAAGAACCGGCTGAGGCATGTCAAGTACGGACGAGGCAGTTCGGAGGCCACTCACAGATAGCGATGGTATGTGATAAGGTGGCTGACCTACGTCTTGACATGAGTGATATCTACTGGTGGCCACGGTTCGGAACCCACGTTGACCCAGGCATTCTCACCAAGACCTCTCCGGCTTTTTGAAGAGTCGATCAATGGATGAGATGCCGGGGCGTGGAGCGAAAAACTCACACGTAGTGACATACGGCGATATACACCCCGTCCAGT
This sequence comes from Boletellus ananiceps, assembly GCA_038089975.1. Classification (NCBI taxonomy): domain Eukaryota; kingdom Fungi; phylum Basidiomycota; class Agaricomycetes; order Boletales; family Boletaceae; genus Boletellus; species Boletellus ananiceps. The sequence goes on along the minus strand of JBBPLV010000071.1, from coordinate 13,620 downwards.
CTTAACCTCGGGTGTTCGATGTATGTCTGCCGATAGTCGGAGTCGTATCTATCCACTATCGTCTGCACCGTAGTAGCATCGGATATTTGCGGTGGCTTATACGCCATATACACAAACTCCCTATCATTGGAGACCGTCACACTTGTATTGGTAGCTGCGACAAGGGATAGTCATACCTCCATATTGACGGATCGAGACTAAGAACGCGGGCCTTACGGCTCACTACCGCAAAGCGTTCGAGAGTCGTCGCGTCGAGATTGCGCAAAATGTACAAGAGCAACTCCTCCGGGACCACGTTGATCGGTACACCCTCCCGGTCGTCCTCTGGTTCAAACGTCAACACCTCTGGGAAATCTGCAAGGATATTGGAGAGAACGCTGTTCGGGTGCACCGAGTCCTTTGACCCCTTGCCTTCCGCATCTCGCGTGATGCGACTGCCTTTTCCCTCAAGAGTCGCCTTCCTGTGACCCATTCCAGCGGTGGAACGGTTCAGTTGGTGCAGTCTCTCTTCCTCCTTGAAGTACGCACGGTCGACATCGGGGTTGAGTCGGAACGCCTGGCGATATAGCTTCAGGGCTTCGTCCAAGTCGCTTTCCTGCTCGTGCTGGACTGCGTTGCGATAGACTTCAACGGCACGTGCGATGCTTCCGCTGAGGGGACTCTGCCCATGGGACGTATGGAGAGTCTGATATGAGGCGCCAGAAACAGACCACGTCGCGAGCGACTGAGTTGCTCCGGTCTCGGGAGGAGCAGCACGAGGAGACAGATGAGGCCAGGCGTGCGTCTCGGTGGATAGCTTGGCGCCCAAACCGGAGGTGTTGGCACGTTGTGGGGCATGATGCTCTTCTCGTCGCCTACGGACCTCCTCCTTCCATTGCTCCCTGAACTGCCTAAGCTCGGGAGACTCTTCTTCCGTGTCAAGGTTGGTGCCGGTGGTCATCCGAGCTAGCACACGACAACAAGCATTCAATGTTGATGGTAACACCGGCTACTAGTATTAATAGCAGGTAGCCCGTCGCTGACAAAGCCATTACATGACGAGCAGTTTGACCCAATACTAGTGCAACTTGGCCCGCTGGGTCTTCTCAGATCTCAATCAACTGCCAATAGCCCGTGATTGGGAACCAACCCATGTCAGTAGAGATTTCCTGTGCTGCCCCGCAAGTACATCAGTACCAACACATCCTCTGCATCCATCTTGCATTGTATGATCAGAACACATTGGTTTCCCTAATTGAACGCGTCGGGTTCGAGAAGGCGAGTGTCATAACTTGTTACTGAGGTTTCACCTCGCATGCGAGCCCATCGGTTGCATGGCACCGGGTCATCGCTGTGTCAGGTATCATCTGAGCACACGAACCTAATGCTAAGTAGTGCCTACTAGAAGCAGAAGAGATTAGGGTGACGTCGGCAACGTCAGGGAGAGGAATGTTGGCGTGAGGGATTTCCTGAAGTAAGCAATGTCCATTTCGACGAAAAATTTGCGGTAGGAAATGGGCAGGACTGGAGTGCCTGGCACTTTTCACACTCTTCTGTCGTTTTGTAGCTCTAGCGAATTGTTGGGACTGTTTTGAATTCGTATCAAACAAACGTAGATAAATATGTTCGCACCCTATCAAAACATCAACTGTGTGGGGTAGACGAGGAGATGATCTGCAGGGACGAGAATGTACGAAGTACTTATCGTTCTTGCCGTGTCGTTTAACGCCAATGCCACCAAGACAAGTCAAGACGTAGATAATCGCGGCGAGAAGGAAAAGGTAACCTAGCGTGACTGTGTTTTGTTGTTTGTCCGTCGCTGACTAAGATGTCACAATTTGTTCACAAGTTATGTTCGTCATCGCCGCTACGCCCATGTCGACACGAAGCATATCTGCAGGCCACGTCTTACCCCTCAATCCCACATTCATAGATTTCCCTCTATCGGACGGTGATGAGAACCAGTGGCCGACGAATACCACTCGCGTCATCGACGGTGAAGGCCATGTAAACTACATGCGAGCTGTGCCCATCGATGAGAGTCTCGCCGTAAAATGGAGGTGTGAAGTTGGTGCCAGCCTCGCACTACAACTGAAGAAGCCAGGTGTGTTCTTGTCATCCCTGGCGAGATCATTTGTTAATGCACTTCCTCATGCTCGAAGTTGGGCCAAATTACGTCCTTCGTAGCTGGCCTGCTGGTTATCAGATGTTTGATCACAATAAAGGACCGGCGAGTACTCCACGACATGACGCCTATCTTATTGGTGCGTTTCCAGTCCCTTTCCCTTTCTCCTCCCCTGAAAATTTCGACCCAGGCTCACGTCACGCCAGGCGATTCCGTTCGGTGCCGGAATTCATCCCTCATGCTCTCTGGCTGCTCACGGATCCGAATCTCGTTCGTGCAAATTGCAACTGCAAGTACTGCAACAAGAAACCGCAACGCGAAATCACCGCATCCATGGGTTTGTTGCCCCGGCGGTCAACCCCGTTGTCTGCGCCTCCCGCCGCACCACCGCGTGCAACTACTGGGAAGACCCTCGCTGCTGCTGCTGCGCAATCTGTATCCGTGTCAACTCGTTCACCTCGTGAGCGCGCCAAGCCTTATGCCGCTATCCGTCGCGCGCCCCGCCCCGTGAAGCAAGCACAAGGCCCGAAACAAAGCATGCTTAGGGAGCGCAATGCTGACTTACGGTCGGCGTATGCCGAGGGAATCCATCTCAGAAAATGGTATAGAGATGGAGAGCTGCTTTGGTGTGCTCTCAGTCCTCCAATCCCTGGACTCACGGGTGAGAAGGATGCCATCACCTTCTGGCCTGGGATAGTTGAGGAAGCTAGAATGAAAGCTGAAGCTATACGATATCCAGTTTCTGGTGAAGGTGCTCATTCCACCACAGCCAATGAAGCCCATGCGCACACTAATGGAAGCTCAACATCGACCACCCAAAATGGGAACACGTCCAAAGCCGAGAACAGTGAAGTGCCTTGGACGGTCATTCAGACACTGTCGTACAAGATGAAATTGCTAGGCATACCATATTCCTATTATATCCCCGCCGATCAAGTCCTCCCATACCAAGCTCATGCGCCGTCCGACGAACTTATCCAGGCCATTCACCATGTCCCACTAGAACAAATGAACGCCGACACAGATTCCTTCCGCCCTACTGATGGTACCACATTTGTCGATGCAGCAGCAGCTTATGCACTTGCTGTGCAAGTCGCCGCCAATCTTGCTGGCTACTGGGCTCCGACAGATGAGTGGGATTATAAATTCTCTGTTTTGCCGCCAGAGGCCTCTTCGTCCTCGGAAATACCATCACGTGCTATACCTGTTGCTCAACCCGGGATGTCGCTCGACTCGGTGATGAACGCCAGTATGACGTTTAACGCGAGTCTCGCAAATGCCACTAGCAATGCTGGACCTAGTAATTCCACAGCATCTAACACTGTCTCCCCACCACCTCCCGTCACACTCACTCAGACGGTGATTCAGACACGCTACCAGGGACTGTGGTGGGGCGCGGAGCGCATCTGGATCGATGAGCTAGTACGGCTCAAACTGTCGCGCGCACAGATAGCCCCAAAAGGGACGGAGAGTATTTTACCTCCAGCTGGGCCATCACGCAAAGCATTGGAATATACGAAGATGCTCAACGTCGCGGAAGGTGACGGCGACACGGTAGTGGGAGCCGAGACTCGTGGTGTATTCATGCGTATCGATGGGCTCTACGTTGCCGATATCCTGAGATCCAATGGAACACCAGGAAAGGAGTGTAGAGCCTCGGGGATGCTTTACGAACTGGTAGATGAAGATTGGGAAGGAGACACGCCCGGGGGGAGTACGAGCGGCGGCAAGGGCAAGGGCAAGGCTGTAGAAGTGCCTGTGATGCACGGGGATGGCGCACAGGAGGGCGACTCTTCTGCGACTGCTCAGGGAAGCGCCCCTTCTGCTGATGCTGATGGGATCTCAGCCACGAACTCAAAATCCAAAGAGCGCTCGGCCAACGAGCAGCTGTCACACCCGATTCTTTCGTCGCCATTTCCTCTCCCGCTCCCTCCGGAAGGATTCAAGTTCCGTCCGATCCTGGCCCCAGCGTATGAGGCTGTACTGTCGCTCAACCTGATCGCTGGACGCTACTACCCTCGACTTCTCCGACATCCCCTGCTCGACAGCTATGTTGAAAAGGCGCTCGATATAGAGGGTAGACACATTGTGGAGACGAGTCAACTGTGGGCGCTGGAGGGACTTGCCCCCGGCTACTACAACACCATGGACCCGGTCCGTTGGCGAGCGGACCGGGTCAAAATGGTCCGCGAGGCAGACAAGGAGGCTCGTCAAGGACTGGAGGAGCACTGGCACGCGCGTGCGCGGGAGAGGGATGAGAAGGAGGCGCTGGAATCGGGGTTCCTCCCACCACAACTACCACCATCGTCGATGGAAGTAGATGGAGGATCGCGAGAAGTCCAGTCCGAGGCAATGGTGGTGGACTCGTAGAATGTACGACGTTTGTACATTAAGTCTTGTCGTTATTGGATGTTTTCGTTGGTTACTGTTGCGCCTTGCCGTTATTGGACGTCTCAGCGCCTCTGCTTTACAACACGCCCTGCTCGACCGAGCGAGTTCCAGCCGGTACAGAGGTGCTCTGACCCAGGCTCGGCGGACGCGTTCGCCCCCCACGAGACCGAAACCGACCGACTTTTCGTCCATGGCGGCTCTGCTCGCACCCGTGACGACCGGTTCGACGCCGCTCTCGCAGTACCACTCGCTCGACCCCTCCCCCGCCCTGGCCACGAGCACTCTTAGTTCTGCGTCATCGTCCTGTGTCTCCCTGACGGCAGCAGACCAAGGTAAGCACATTGCACCTGCTCCGGCCTCGAGGCAGGCCTCTTTGGAAACTTACGTGAGACGATTTGCCATGCGTCTCGTTACAGAGAATGTCACGATCACCGCGAACCGCGCCCTGCTGCCGAGACGCAGGGGAAAGCGGAAGAGTCAGGAGTGAGTCTTCGTCGCGCTTGTCTTCCCGACAACATGGTCTGGTGGTCGATGCTCAAGAAAGCGCTCTCTCTCAGGGATATTCGTCTGTTGGCCATCTCCACTCACATCACCGAGCTTTCCTACGCCATTTCCGATGTTCAGACCCGCATATTCGGTTCGTCGCCTTGTTGCAGTCCGGGCCCTCGCAGCGCTGATGAGTCTCCGCGTAGAGATACAAGAACTCCGGCACAAGCCGCAGGCGGAGGGTGTGGACGCAAAGACGACGGCGGATATTGATCATGCGATCATGAACATGAACGAACGCCTTGAATCCATCGACCAGGGCATGAAAGACATCAACGAGTCCATAGCCCCGTTTCAACCCTCTGAGGACAAGCCACTCGACGACTCTTCCGAGCGTGCCGTCATGCTCCGAAAGCATGCCGCACTGCTGGGAGAGTGGAATGCAGTACAGCAAGAGACCGAGGAACTCCAGCAAGAACTCAAGGAGGACAAATGGATCACAGTATTCCGTACTGTCACTGAGCAAGCCGACGGAATGATGTCCAGCTTGGAGAAGGCTGTGAATCGATGTCAGGTGCGTTGGTCATCGTGTCTCGTCTCGAATTGGGTACGCTCATCGTTTACAGGATTTCATATGGCAAGTACACAAGAAACATGACGACAACATCTCCCGCGTATCGTTTGCTAGCTCGGTTCGCTCGGAGAAATCTCCAGTTAATCTGGACGTGCACAACCACCTGCTTGGGTCCTTCCAGGCTAAGAAGGCGTAAATGTTCTCCCTCTCCCTTTCATCTACGAAACTAATCATTGTCTCAGACACTATGTACCTGCTACCACGAAAGTATTAGCAATCATGGACAACGGTGTGAAGAATCGGGTTACCAAGAACGGTGAGGCGTTGCGGCGGCATGCAGAAGCAGCTAAGCGGTGGCGCGTCCTTCAAGAGCGGATAGAGCGTACCGAGAAGGAGATGGATAAAGTGCGAGAGATCCTGACCCGTGCGGATCAAGCACCGAGCGAGGTTAGTTCTTCCAGGTCAGGTCACACCGCCAACGGTTTCCTCGGGACCCCGCCAAGTGCAGGTGGAAAAAGTAATGCATCGGGTCGCTCAAGCACGCTATCGAGGTCGATGTCACCTCTGAGAAAGCTTGCGAAAAGGTTTGTTGGCACTGTCAGATCACCCGCCACGCCTCCTGCTCCGTTGCCGATGTCGAGGGGCCCGTCTGCGGTACAACCTTCCTCAGAACCGACCAAGTCTGTTCGAAAACAACGTTCTTCACTATTCGTCTTCAACGGAGACCGGCAAAGGTCGGCAAAGGAGAAAGGACACAAACACTCCCAAAGTCTGACGCCCACATCCTCTCCCTCGTCAAAACGATTACCAGAGCCGCCAAGCAACGTCACCGCAAAACCCAAGGTCGGCAAACAGCCATGGAACCCATCGACCAAGGTCGAGGATGAAGGGAATGGGACTATCAAACCTACCACTCCCAAACGGCCGACTGCAAGATCAGTTATTACCCTGGAACACGCTCCACTAGTTCCATTCACACCTCAGCGTAGTTTGTCTCGGAGCTCCAATGCGTCTTCAAGACCGTGGTCTCCTGTCACTTCCTCCATATCGACTGCCCCATCATCCAACCCATCGATTCCCCCGTTTCCTTCACTTACGCCTGGTATGAGGCCGCCTTCGCGTGCACATACTCCAAGTGTAGGTATCACGCCTCGTCCAAGACCCCGAACGCCGAGTGGGATACCTGGTCCAGGGCTACTCTTGCGTTCCATATCTGCAAAGCAACCAGGCGGAGAAGACAATACTGACGAAGCCGACTTTACGACACTCATGCAGCGCGCGTTTTCCCCGGCACTTACTCACTCTACCTCATCACCCGGTACTTCTAGCAATACTCGTGCACGCACACCGAGCAATTTTCGTATTCCTCCACCACGGCCCCCCAGTCGATCCATGATACCCCTTCCTAGCGTGCACGTATCCTCTGAATCGAGACCCTCTTCCACGATGTCCTTTTATCGACCCGAAAGTCCGCTGAACGAAAGTGGTAAAGGGTCGGCATTTAGAGCTCAGACCCCTGAAGCGACGCTGAAGGCGCGGGCGCAGCAGGTTCCGGTATATAGTCCACTCAGTACCGTGCGCCCCACAGCCCGAACCTCGATTGTGGGGGTCAAGGCGCCACCCTCGAGTTATCGGGACGCTTCGACGACACGCACGCCGTCGAGGGCTGTGTCGCGTGCGGGCGCGTATACCCCATCTGTTGACGGGGTTACGAACGTCTACGTGCCAGGGAACTCCAAGGATCCACTTGACACGGAGTTCGCGGCGATTGTAAACGCGATCCCTCACGGGCTTCTTATCGAGCGCGTCGACCCACCCCTCAAGACGACCCCGAAGGAGGGCGAAGAAATCAGGGCGTCTTATGCCTTTTCGAGTTCGCTCTCGAGAAAAGTCGTCACATGTCGGTTGACGACATTGAGCAGATCGGGACGCACGAGCGGAGAGAATGCGATGACCAAGAAGGTCATGTGTCGTGTTGGAGGGGGTGAGTGGCGTTTTTGTACCCGCCGATCTGTGAGCGTGGTTGGTTGCTGAACGCTGGACTTTGATCTACGGGACACAGGCTGGCAAGATCTCCAGTTTTACATGCTGAACCGTCAAGCGGGCATGTAGTCTTCTTTTTTTTTGGGTGTTCCCACCCGCCCAAGTTTGCCTCCTCGAAAACAATCATGAACTAGTTGCTGTTAATGTCTTCGTCGCGTGTTTCCATACCAGCGAAAGCTACGAACAATCCTTGCACGAACTAGAAAAGCATCCAGACGACAAATGATACCATCGCAATTGTATCCTCCCATGCATGTCTTCTCTTGGCCCTTCTACAACTTTTAGTACCAATATTTTTTTCTTTTCAAAAGAAATCGTAGGTCTCTTGAAGCTTCTTCTCGTACTATACCTATTACTCTATTACGCTTCTACTTTATCGCAGTACCCCGATGTACAGGTTCCAACCCTTTTTTTCTTTTTTACGATTGCATCATGGTGGTCCTTGTTCGGTTTGCCGTATGTCCTGTCGATGTGTTGTTCTGTGTCGCGCCAGCTATGGAAACAATACTTTGTGTGCTCGTTCAAAATCGCTCGATCGTATTTGCTCGTTCAGTTGGTACATTATTACGGAACTGCGTGACACGACACGTTCAACTGGAAGGCATCTTCAGGCAGGTCGTCCTCAGGCCGTCACCGCTCCACTGTGCAACTTGGACGAGAAGCTCGCGCTTCTTGTCGATGGCAGCGGCCGAGCGAAGCTCGTACAGCGTGGCTACAACGCAATCCCCGACCCCCGCGTCTGTGAGTAAGCCGGCGAACGGAAGAAGAAAAGGGCCCACGTACACAGATTAAACAAGAACGGCTCCGCGACGACCACGGAGGAAGGCGACGTCTTCATTGCCGCTTCGAGGAGATCAATGCCCTGTCGGATGCGGACACGTCAGTCACCCAATTATGGACACACGTGATTCTTCCGGTGGCGCCCATCTTATTCATTTTCCGACGTGCCGCACTTACCTGTTTGATGTTTCCCTGACACAGCGACGTGACGGCGAGGTTGTTGATCGCCTTGGCAGACCACGTTGAATCAGCACCCCGCAGCACGTGTCCTGATACGATATGCGCACCGCGAAATTGCCTGGATCTCTGGCGATCATCTCCTGGAGCGCTCCTTCGGCGCGCGGCCAGTCGCCAGACGCCGCGGCCAACAGCGCGGTGTTCATGGCGACCATGTTGGTACCGTTGGCACTGTTCGCTACGGCGGACGTGGCGACAGAAAAATATTCCTCTGCTTTTCCAAGGTTTCCGCAGAGGAGGTAGACCCGTGCGAGCGCCGAGTGGAGCTCCGGCGAAGGGATCGGCTCGAGGGCGGGTGCGACGCGGTATGTACAGAGCGGAGCGAGCAAGTTGATCGCCGCTTGGTAGTCCTGGCGAGTTCGAAACACTCACACGTGAGCGGAACCGAAAAGGGGGGGCGCAAGACACCTACGTTCATCTCGATCATCTGGCTCGCGAGCATCAGACAGACCCTCGCGATGCGTTCGAGCCACATGGAGAGGTTTGCTTCAGCTGCTACGAGGACCTCGTCCGGATCGTCGTCGTCGTCGACTTGGGCGCTCTTCGTATCCTCTTCAGTACCTTTGGCACTTTCCTCCTCCTCTTCGCCTTCATCCCCGTTCGTCTCGTCTGATCCACTGATGCTCGTGCTCTCCACACTTGAATGCGCTTTTCCGAGCAGTTCCCTTCGTTGCACGACGATGCGTCCCTCCCCCCTCGCCCTCTCCTTGCACTGCCCCAGAATTCGACTCAGTGCATCGACGTACCCCAATGGATCGCCCGACCAATAGTGTACGCGCGCATGAAACACTATCAGCTCGAACGGGTGCAAGAGCTCGCTGGTACCATGTCGCGAGGCAAGCGTGGGGGGGAGCGCGGACAGCTTCTGGGAAGGCGTTCCGGGGAGTTGAGCGAGGCCACTCAAGCCGGACGGGGAGAGGGGCAGGGGTGTGGTGGGAGCAGGGGAAGGAGGGAGTGGGATAGACGGGGGCAGGGAGCCTGAGCCGGGGAAGGAACCGGGCGCGGATGTGGGGTGAACGGCGTTGAGGACAGCGAACAAATTGGTGCATTCTGCACAAGCCTGGTTCGTGAGACGGAGGCGAGCGAGAGCGGAAAGACGAAGAGACCAGAGCTTGGCAGTGCTGGGTAAGCTACAGAGCAACTTGGGACAAGGACACTCACGTCCAGGATCCTCGCCAGGTCCTCTGGGTCGCTTGCTACGATCCTGTCGCGGGCCATTTTGGCCAAGGCACGCCACGAATTCGACATCTGACGAAACGGTGGATCAGAACGGGGTCGCATCATCGCCGCGATATTAGTGTGCATCGGGACGAGTCCACGGGTGTCTACACATTCGATTACTGCGCTACACGGAGGGGGTACAACACTGAAAAAGATCGCCAACCCCTCAAAAAGTGTGGGGTTGGTGTTCGTACAGACAATAAAAATGAAAGGGAGAGCAGGATGAGAAAGGAACGCATGCAGATGCGAGAAACAGAACTATAGTGCGAATGTGCATGGAAGAGGTGAAGACAATGCGAGAGGGTGCGAGCGGACGCGAATGTTGCAACGGGACGGTTTGGAAAAACGGAGAAAACTTTGCGCAAACAACTCACGACCATCTCATGGACATCTCTCCCAGTGTACTCTCCCACAATGTCTCTCCGTGGCCTTTGCTCAGCGGGTACATACTTGGTTAATAAAGCACTAAGGGGATCAGTCTGAAAACAAGCAAGGTCAGCTCCATGCGAGAGCAAAAGAGGTAAATGATATACAGAAACGAGTGGTTGACACCAGCGTCTTTTGTCACTGCCTCGCATGGGGGGATGGTGGAGGCAGGAAATTAGAATAAAGAGGAAAAGCAAGACGGGAATGTGGCCACGTCGACTGCAGAGACAGACGACGGGATCTACTTCCCGTGCCATGCAAAAGCAAAGACGTCGAGGACGGCGAACGTGTTCTCGAGGACCACTTAGGTGCCAGCCACCACACCAAGGGATGTGAAAGCGGAAAAACGAGGCGTACATTGGGGATGGGAAGGAACATGCTTGGTGCAGTGAGGCGCGGGATATAGACCGGTGTGGGACTTGCAGGCGCCGATCTTGTCGGCTGAGTGGGGGCGATGGTGCGCAGTGCTTGAGGCGGGATGGGCGGCGAGGTGGATGGCGGAGGTGCCAGAGACGAGGTGGAGATCGACTGGACGAGGGTGACCTCCTCGTCGTCGGCAGAGGAGATGGGAATCTGGGCGGGCTGTGCCGGCGCGGGATGGGCCATCGATGCGGCAGGGGGACAAGAGGTATCTTTGTCCGAACGCTCACGAATCGTGTCGACAGGAGAGTCGGAGTCTGAAACGGACTTTGTAAAGTCGCTAGACGCCGCGGTGATAAGAGTGCCGGACACGGCAGAGTAGGTGTCAAACTGTGGCTGTGAGAAGGACGCGGAATCGCGCGACGTTCTCTGCTCGGGCACATCCGAGCCCATGTTGACCGAGCGGGCACTGATGTCGATAATGTCCGGGTAGTCCTCCTGCGAGAACCCGATCGTCCTGCTCCCGTCGGAAACATCCTGAAGGAACTCAGACTCCCTGACCGGCCCACGCATGCTGGGCTCGGTCACGACTTGCCTGTGGCTGGATTGGGGGGGGCCAGCCATCCGCATGGACGGCATGGACGGCGCAGAGAAGAGTCTGTAGCGCTTGCTCCCTGCTCTCTTGACCTTGTCGACCATGTTATGCTGCTTTGAAGGGGTGGACGGCATGCGGGGGCGTATGAATGGAATGCGCCGCCTTCGTTGTGGCATGCCGTGCAGTGAGGAATCCGAGGACGAGGTAGAGTCGTCTGCTGTGCCATAGGTGTCGGTGCTCGAGTAGAACGACGCCCCGTCATGACTGTCCGTGGCACATGTGGAGCAGGTCGAATCCCGATTGTGTTTCTTGGAGAACTTGCGCTTGACGTCGTGAACAAACTCCTTGACTTGCTCTTTGACGTGCATTGTGAAGAGGAAGTGAAATGTGGCCGATTAAAAGAAGGGTACGGGCGGTAGTTGTGGAGAAGCGAATGTGTCTACTGGATAAAAGGAAGAGTGGATTGGGCCAGCCGGGACTGAAATGCTGACTGAGGGGCATGAGGGAGAGCAGCAGCGCCGGGGGAGTGTACCTACGTGCACAGAAGATGGCTTTTCGATGCTGCGATGCGTAGAGAGAAGCTTTATATGCGAGAGACGCCGTGATGGACACGATGCGAGTGTGAACGTGGTGACCGCGTGGTACTGTGCAAAAGGGACTAGCATCAACGGGGAACGGGCGCTCGCCGCGGTGGAGGGGGAGGCAAAAAGAGCGCCAGTACTTTGACGGATCCCACCGGGGGGAAGAGGGCGAGGAGGGCCGCCTTTATAGGCAGGCTTGTTCGGGTGCCCCACTCCTTCCGTTTCGGGAAGTAGTCCTGCCCATCAAGCGGCGTTCACCCAAAGCGGTAGCCGATTGCATCCGTCACGTGCCTGTAAGAAGCTGACAAGGTTAGGGAGAGCGCAAATAATTATCATCAAACGCGACGACCCGGAGGGCGCGTCATCTTGACGCACCCGGTCCCGCTAGCGACCCGACTCGACAAGATTCTCACATGGTGACCGTGTTCACTGTCCATCTCGGCGTGGGTGCAGGCAGCCCACACGGCCAAGTGAATTGCCGAACCCGCCGATAAAAGGCTGCGCCACTGATTGCGTAAATGCGCGCACCCGGTCAACCAATCACCGATTGGGCGTCTGCCTTATCTGTGCCCATTCCTTCCTATCTTTCTCCCCGCTGTCGCCGAATCTAGCCATGTATGGGACCCCCAACATTCCAGGAACACTGCTCGGTCACAGGATGCGGGGTCGAGACACCAGCCTCGGGATCACGCTCGCAACCAGTCGTATTCCTCGCATACACACCCACCGCCCCTGAACCGGTCACCAAGGGGCACTGTCGGATGAGAACGTGTAGTGTCACTAGTCCATCGTCGGCCCGACCTTGAGTGAAAACGGAACGGCATGGACAAAACTCGCCCAGCATGTGAACGAAAAGACTGTGGGCGGGTGCCGCGGGTCTGCATCTCAACATCCAGCCAAGTCATTGGCGGATCATCATCCATAGTAACACGTCGATCCGGGCGTGCCACAGCGCACTCCTTGCCTCTGCAGTGGCATTCGAGGAGGAGGGTAGTCATGAAGCGCTATTCTTCAAACCGAACAGTCGTCCATGTGAGCTCACTGGTTGTGGTTTGTTTGCCACCAGGGGTGTTTGTTTGGCCCGGCCTCGGACACACAGCTGGTCCCGGCGATACGTAGCGACACGATATGTTAGCCCGGATTCTACTTGCTGTTGCAACCATTTCCTTGTTTCATGGTGCGTGTTGCGGTGCACGTATGTCAAACATGGCTTCACGATACCTGCAGCTGCCTATTCTACATACGAACGCACGTCATCCCCGCAGCACTCTTGCTAGGCTTTGCTGACTGGCCCATAGATTTATCGCATTTGAAAGCGCTCGGAAAGCCCGAGGGCGCTCTACCACTGAATGTGAGTTCCACTTACGTGGTCGGATTCCTCGCTCCTAAAGCACGTCCGTCGGAAGATCGTGTACGAGAGCATCTTTGCCCTCGTCCTCGGGATCATCAGCGCTGCCTTCAACGCCCCCTCTCTCAAGGACATACACTGGGCCAGCGAGATGAAAAAGAGGTGGTGTTAAACTACCTGTTCCATTCTACAACTTGGGCTGACCATCCCTCACCTCCAGGACCATCGACGAGATGGACTCACGCCCGGGATTCGCAGACTACCATTCCCGAGCAAAGTCGTCCCTCATCCCATCGCCAAACCAACCATGACACGAGGTCCACCTCTTAGTGTGCCATATCTGCCGTCATGCCAGCGTGCTAAATACATACTGCCGATAGCAAACATGATCATGCGCCCATGAGAGCATCTCAGTCGTCGTCATCGTCGCCAGCCTCCTTCCTTTTCTTCTTTTTCTTCTCCTTCCGTGCTTTC
>JBBPLV010000070.1:9813-43875 GCA_038089975.1 Boletellus ananiceps | reverse complement strand
GTTCGCAAGGATGCCATCGCATGTATGTCGCTCTTGAACAGGTATCTTTAGTTTGTGTTCCAGTTTCCTGAGACGTCTTTGAAGCTTCGGTCGGAAGACTGAGCACTTTTAGCGCTCGTAATTTCATTTACATTGCGAATCTTACCAATATGTGTGTCAGGATCTCTAAGCGCTTCAATAACTGCATCCAACGCTCGTTCGGTGGTTCCCTCGTCCTTTGGGAAGTGGGTCGAGAGAATCAGTGCCCGCCGTTCATGCCATCTTCCACGCTGCCCTCTTCGCCACCTCTTCTGAGCCAGAAGGGTTTCTAGAACCTCCAGTTCTCGTTCGTACTCTCCAAGAACACCAAGTGCAGCACTTCCTTTGCAAATGATCCGTGTGAGGACATGCCCTGTGAGAGATCTTAGTTGCAGAGAGAAAGTGACTGTCAACCAAACAAACCGTAGTGGAATCGTTCTAGACCAGTTGCTGGTCCATCTTCGTCATCTTTCGTATCCACGAGGTCCCGCCAGCGGGAATACACTTGTCTGAAGATCTCCTTTACCATACGCGCACCCCGTACGCGGGTACTATCAGATTTGACGTTGAGATAATCTCCAAGATCTTCCTCCTGTCCATTGTCATTTGCATTTCCGGGAGTGACGGGAGTTGGTAAGAATCCGACGGCGGGAGCCGCAAATGCTCTGCCACCCAAAGGAGGCACATTCCCAGCAAGGAGCGTGTCCACCTTTCCTTCCAGAACAAGGACTTCTTCATAATCAAGGAGGGCTTGGCGGGTGGGCCAAACATTCTTCGTGCGTTCAAAGTCATACCCTGGGTAGGCTCGTTTCCCAAATCGGGTCAGAAGCGCCGCGACGAGTATGTTGGGAGTATACTGAGTTCTAGAATAAATAAATAAGAGTATGCCACGCGAATTGAATGATGAACGACCTACATACGAAAGTAGACGAGATTTACTCGATGGATCACGCCAAAAAACTCTTCGTCAACTCGCACGCATTTTGCTTGAGAATGGGGTGAACTACGGCCATCCGAACTCGGGGGACACGCACCTACATAACTGAGGACAATTTCCTTAAGCCTATCTTCCTGAGTCCTCAACTTGCCGAATGCTAACTTGGTTTGAGGGTAACGATCACTTTTGCAAGCAAAGCCCGTTAACGTCGACTGTGAAGACGACGTGCCAAGAAGGTCTTTGATGAGGTCGTTTTTCTGCAGGGGATACACTCGGCTGGACATTGTTTGACGGAAAGAGACTCACCTTTTGGTTTGTCTTGAGTCTCATCTGTTTAGCAACAGCTTTGAGTTCGTCCAGTCTCAAGCACTCTAGCAGGCTTTTCAGGTCCATTTCCTGTTCGCTTCTAGCCAACGCGAGGGGTTTGCCCTCTGAAGAAGGTCCCGGGGCTCTTGCATCCACCGATGCTAACCTGTCATGCTCTTGTTGGCAGCTCACAGTACTTTCGTTGATCGTGAGGTTGCCGATCCGAGTCATTTGTTCGTCCTGCTCTTCCTTCTCGACAGCATACAGCGTTTCGGAGCCCACTTGACATAGTTCCTCGATCGCATTTATTATGGTCGAAACGGAACCAAGTTCATCTTCGTACTTCAAGGTATCAAGACGATGCCAAGTGTCCTGCTTTCTCAGCAGCAATTTCACCATAAGAAACCGCGCGTTATCTTTTTCAAGTAAGAAAAGTTGTCCATGAAAGGGACGAATTAACGCACAGGAAAGGTGAGCGAAAACTGTCAGTAGCGCAAACTCTTCATCGCTCAGCAAATGCGTCTCCTCCTTGATCACGGTGCACACCATATCTAGAGGAGTATCAAGTCCAGCTCGTGAGACCAAGAGCATAACAAAGGGCACCTTCAAACACGCGCACGTATGCACTGACATTCTGTTTATTATCAGATCGGCTCGACTCGCCTGCGTTATTGCTCGATGACCCTGGCAGCGAGTGAGCGAGCGTCTGTGGGCTTGCGCTCGCGCACACCCCTGCCCCGTCATCGCCCAAAAGTTCACCAGCAGAGAACACGAGCGAATTGACTGAGATTGCAGACAGTCCGTCCAGCTGTTCGCGGTTCATGCTGCACATAAGAGCGCGCCAGACTCCCAGTACACATTGCACAACGCGATCACGTGACCATAACTAAGACAGATCAATATCCTCTTCGTAGTCTCTCGTTCTCCTCCCTCAATCGCTTGTTCTCCGCCCTCAGCTCTTGAATTTCCCCGCTCCATTCTTCCATTATTTCCCTGAGCTCTTGCTTCCACCCTCTGCCCATCCGGACGAGGTCCAAATGTAAACCCATCATCTCCGCCTTGGCCTCCCGCTGGAAGTCGTACATAACATCGTGAACGATGTGCCGCAGGAATTCCTGTGCGGCCATGTTCGTGCCTAGACCCGCTGAGGATGAGTGGTATGGCGATTGGAGCCAAGTTGGGGGAGCAGCTGGGCGACGCGGTGATACCTGCAAGGAAAGCTCTTGTTCTCCCTCGTCTACCATGATCTTCCGACCACCTTCGTCCTCCGACTCGTCGCTCTCCTCGGGTGATTTCTTGGCTTCGGAATGCTGCATAAACCTAGCCTTCTTCGCTTCAATCACCTTGTCTTTCCCTTTCCCTTTCTGGGCCTCGCCTTTTGCCCATTTTGCGACCTCGGGACTCGTAAGCCCAAGTATGCTGGTGCCAGTACCAGTCGCACTCGCCGACGGGACCTTTGTCGCATTCTTGCCCAACGGAATGGGTGTTACAGGCTCGCGCGGTAACTCTGGAGAGGGCAAATCAGGACGATCGTCACTTTTGTCCGGCGTGGTCGGCCGTTCTTGCTGTATACGTGCAACCTCGTGAATAGTTCTCGAGGATGACGCTTTGCTTCGAGCAGAAGCAGATGATGTGCCTTTGGTTTTTCGTCCATTAGAGGCGCCCTCGACAGACTCGGAAATTACCCGACGTGTCGTAGCCCTCGGACGATGGCCTTCGTCCCTGCCCTCATTCAACGTGGAACCCGATCTGACTCGCATGGCTGCCAGGTGTCCAGAAATGGACTCTGGTGCAGGGCCAAGTCCCAGACGTTCAACGTCTTGTCTCGTCCTATGGGATGAACGCGTTTCGGGGCATTGTTTTGCGTCTGCCAGCTCGGTCGATCCACTGAATGTTGGAGAAGGCAACGGGGCTGAAGCGTCAATGTTTTCCTCATGTCCCTTGTTTCTCTGCAGTTTCAGAGGTTTTGCGCGGCGTGACAGTATTGCTAGAGATCAGCATTAGGTACCAAGTAGAACATAAACAAGAAGCTGCGTACGTGAACGTGAAGCTGCTGCATTAGACCCAGAATTTTTGGTCTCAGATAACGGGGTTCGTGCGGGGGAAAACAGTTTTTTCTTGGGCGTGATCCCACCACTCCCATGGTTCCTTGATGTCGCCGTAACACGCGTAGGGGACTTGACCTTCGATCCAGCGACAACAGAACTGGTGGATGCCGTTCGTCTCGAGAACGCAGAACTTTGTGGGAACACCTTGACAGACGCTGTCGAACTCGACTTGGCTTTCATGCCACTGGTGTCTGCAGGGCGAGACTTGGATGTCCCATGTGAGCCAAAACGTTCGCTTGTGGGTTCTTCGAAATAAAATGCTTACCTGAACGTTGATCGCCTTGATAGGACCATCGCCGTCTCCAATGATGAACGACCTTGGCTCCTTCTCCAACGACCTCAAGTCGAGGATCAAAAGTTTGCCGCCATCTGTGCCCAGATATATGGCAGCACCTTCGGCAGTGAATGCGCAACACGTGAGCGTCGTTTTCACGTTGACAGTTTTTAGTATCCTAGCCAGAGGTGTCAAGATAGCTGTGAGTACCGAGCAATCACATACCCGTTGTCTTTGTCTAGATCAACAAGCACCACGTCACCGTCGGACGTGATTGCGGCGGCAAAGGTTTTGCTAAATGGGCTGGTTGCCACACCCACGATGTCTCCCTCCCCAGGAATGCAAACAGTTTTGAGTGGGCCTGAGGGCCGCGTGGTGTCGTACACGACAAGATCGCGCCCAACGCCCAATAAAAGTCTTGTTCGGGAATGTTGATGGAATAAGCAACAGGTCACGGGCTTTCTGTCCGGAAGCCCCTTCAACTGAGTGTGGGATGAACGCGCCAAGTTGTGCACAAAGACTGCAGAAGAGGACACGGAGGCCAACAAAGTACCATCATTGGACACCGAGATCCTTGTGACGGTGTCCTTGTGGGGTTCCAGCGAGGATGTGGCCCTTCCAGGTGAGCGGGTACAGTCTAGCGACCACACCTTGTGAGCGGCTGCAAAGAAGAGCACATTGTCCTTCATTTCCATGCACGTCACGGCATCGGATGCATGATAGAACTCTTCTAAAAGGCATTCAGATGGGGTGTATCTCTTGATGAACGAGGAGCTGGCAAGGTAGAGTTGGGAGTGATGCGGAGACCAGACACTCGCGGAGCATTCCAGGGGACTAGAAATAGGGAAGGAACCGGGTGAATTCTTGAAGCTGGCCGGGTCGATGAGACTGGCGCCATTGTGTGTGACGATGACGAGCATTGATCTTGTGGAGGTTTGGACAAGGAGCCGCTTGGCAGCTCCAACCGCGTCGCGTCAGTCACATGACCCACCCCACCAAACGGGTCACATGGTATCGGGAGAGCAGTGCCATGGTCATTCGAATCTGACTCTCTTGCGTGCCAATACATTCCCATCGGACTCGTGGCTAATAGTGTGTAGGTCAACGTCAACTCTACTTGCACCACCTTCGTCCTCAAGCATACCCGCCTGCGTATCGACCAATTGCCTGTCGTCGAGCGGCAGGACCATGCTAACCACATTACTAGAGGTGACCTCGTCCAAGAAGCGGGGATACTAGTTTCACGTCATATGGCGACAGAATAGAGAAATGGCTAAGAATTACCTGTAGGTATTGGCGCATGCTACTGTCAGTGGTCATGCTCGGGACCTTGTCGCTAGTTCTCAGGTACTGCCTCCGAGCGATCATAGCTTCCTCAGGCGTGGAGCGGATGGCCAAAGTTCTCACTAATCAGGACCTAAGCAACGATCGTTCCGCATAGTGGAAGTACTGACCTGTAACTGGTCTTGTTTGCCCTATACGATGGACACGCTGGGAGGTTGAATTAGACAACACTTGGGATGTATCAGGGATGATCCAACCTTGATAGCCTGTGACTCGACATCGGGGTGCCAAACTGGCTCGCAGAAAATAACCCGAGAAGCCGATATCAAGTTTCTACGTCAAACATTAGTCCCCGGAGTCGTCTGTCCGTCGCACGAACTGACAAGCCACGCGCGCCAAGGTTCAGTTTCACCAGGAGGACCCTGTGTACGTCCGAGGTCTCAAACGTTAAAATGTATTGATCCTTCAGCAAGTATGATTCTTGATCAGTGTATCGTAGGTGCTTGATTTCAAACAATGACAG
Organism: Boletellus ananiceps; assembly: GCA_038089975.1. Taxonomy (NCBI): domain Eukaryota; kingdom Fungi; phylum Basidiomycota; class Agaricomycetes; order Boletales; family Boletaceae; genus Boletellus; species Boletellus ananiceps. The sequence goes on along the minus strand of JBBPLV010000070.1, from coordinate 38,425 downwards.
CGCTTCGCCGATTTGGAGGAGTGTGAGGGCAGAATTGGAGAAAACCAGGAATTTCTCCTTCGCAGAGTATCGCAGAATCTGGGCGGAATCTGATCGTATGACCATCGACGCACGCAAATTGGCATACCTCGGAAAGAACGTAGTTCAACTTGGTCGATAACGAAGGTCCAACTTGTACCCCCGACAAGGATGAGGGACTTGTCACACGAGCTACAGCCTCTTCAACTTGGTCTATCCTGTCATGGTCCTCAAGCTCTTGGTCGTTCATCCGTTCAATGTGTTCCTTCACATCTTTGATAGTTTCTCGTATCACTCTTGAATTTTCCGTCGTTTGGTCCCCACCGCGCTTTGCCTTACGTGGCTTCATCGCTTTCGAAGCCATCATATCTCGTTCTTCTCTATCGACGATGTTGCCCTCTTCAATCAGATCGTCTATTGGGATCAGAGGATCCCTGCGCACAAGCGAACGCAGATTCACCAGCCGGTCTGGGTGCATGACGTCAACCGCTCGACCATACTCACAAAACCCGGTTCGTGTCCACGCTTCAAAGATGGCCGGGTCAAGCCCAGATACCTTGAACGGAACATCCGCGTAACGCTGCATTGCTCTCCATAGCTTGTCGTCGGCTGCGGCCTTTCTGCATTCCTCAGGTTAGCGGAACGTTGATAAAGCCAAGATAGTCCGTACGCATGTTTGAGCGCCTGCTTCAAAAGGTCCAAATCGTCTGTATTTATCTTTCGGCGGACTGCATTACCAAGGTATTCATCCGCATACTCGCAGATCTGGTCTACGTTGTACATGATATCCGAAGATGACCAGAAGAGACCCCTGGTGATGGTAACCTCAGAGTACTGTGACAGCAAAGAATTTTCCCGCTAGCTTACTGGAACGAGTTGCTTATGGCTACTTGTAGTGCCTTGGCTTTCTGGCTCGGGGGAAAGCAGATGTAAGCGCTATTTCATATGGTAAATATGCCTCGTGACGTACACTGGGATGGAAAAGATAATCCTAAGCCAAGGTGAGGACACGACTGCATGTTACAGATCTAAGCCAACCTACCGGGCCTTCGCGCTCTGAATCGATAGCGTTGATCGCGAGAGAGGCTTGCATCGCATTGTACGATTTTAGAGCGTAATGGTCCAGATCAATGTATACAACGTCATGTTTCATCGGGGGAAGCACAACATCCTTTTCCACATCCTCGATTCTCCGGGGCCAGAAATAAGCGGAAGACGGCAAAAACGTATTCGCCAACTCACCTATGACGAACCATTACCATTTGCATTACTTGCGTCACCACTTGGATAGCGCCAGGTAGTGGTCCGTGCCGATTGCAGAGCGGTGTTGTAATATGATCTGTGAACGCCTTCGCGTCGGCACGAAACCGGGGGACAGCAAGAAAATCTCCAATCATGGCCCCTAGTTTGTGGAGGTTTTGACGATCATAACTGCCCCAAATTCGTGCAGAAATCTCGTCGTCCGGACTAGGAGATAGGGACACGGGAGAGTCTGGGGGAGGGGTGCCAGGGGTGAGTTCGACCGAGTCAATATGATGGTCAGATTCGTGTTCGTCGAGTGTACGGCCAAGTTGAAGACCAAGTATATTGGACGTGGGTGTGCCTGTGACGATCCACTTGTGTTGGATACTTAGTTTCCGAATAAGATGGTTGACGATGGACGCCATGTTGCTGGCGGTGTGGCCCTCGTCGATAACCAGCCTTTTCCACCGTATCTGCAAGAGGGGCGTGACATGAGGATTTCTGGGGCAGTGACAATCTGGAACTCGGTACCCAGCCCGGTATGGGCAAGTGCATGGTGCGAGATCATGGAGCTTTTCCATCTTGTTCTTTTTGAACTCTCCACGAAAATCTGCGACTGTGATCAGTCTTTGTGCCAGGTGTCATACATCCCTACATACGAAGGTCACTCATTACGATCAGCTGAGACAGATCCGTTATTCAGGTATCCGGACTTGAGATCATCATACATCCGCGTACCTCATAATCGGACGCAAGCTTCCTAGGATGGGGAAGATCCCCCAAAGAACGAACAACGAGATACCGAACAGCGTCATGACAATGTTTGTCAATCTCGCTCTCCCATTGACCCAACAGGGATAACGGAACGATCACTAGGGTGGCTGAGGAGAGGTACATGATTCGAGGGGATGGGTTGGGTGTGTTCCGACGGTGCGACCTTGTCGACGCCTCCGTGTTGGCCTCGGTATTGTAGTGGTGGTAAAAGGGTGTGTTGGCTCGTATGAGCGGCCAGAGATGACAGGCCTCCACTTCATCTGCAAATGCCGGGCGACCTGTTTCAACCTTTAATGAAGAAAAGTAGTGCACGAGAAGTTCGAAGAGGGATGGCACTTGTTGGGTAGCTGCGCAACCCAAGCCAGCCTTTTTCCTTGCAAGCGCATACTCTGCAAAAGGGAAATGGTTGTAGGCCAACGGAGTTAAGATTGGTCGGACATCGCCCACGGACTCTTCCGGATCTGGGAGTTGGCTGGCCGTTGCGAGGACAAGGGCGATGATCATGACTGTCTTTCCCGTACCTGGCAAAGGGGGGTAAGTTGTGGACGTCTACGTGTGGCATAGACGTGCCTAGTTCTTCACAGAGTATGCCAGCCCGAGGAGGGGAAAAGGTAGGGCATTCTCGCAACACAGACATCGTCGACGGTTGAATATAGCAACGGACACTCGACACGCACGAGACGGGAATGTACAATGGATCCGGAACAGGAGTGGCACTCGACTCCCTTTCAAGCATGACAGCGACCGAGTGCCGCTGATAGCCATATAGAGTGGTTCGTAATCCCCAGATCGCACCTCCGGACGCAACGTGGTGGGAGAGCCGTGTGTTTTCGGTCGGTGGGTTGAGCACCAGGGAAGGTAGATCGGAGTAAATCTCGGCCATGGTACGATTATCCTGTCGGCAACGATCAGCACTCGCATCAAGAGGTCGCGAAATGTACGGACAATGTATCTGGGCAAGAAATGCTTTTGCGGGGCATCGAGGCAAGTCTCATCCGCGTCCCACAAGCCACTGGTTTGCTCAATCAGCGGTACAATGTCGAGCATATAACGCCGCGCTTTCTTCAGCACGCGTTCGGTGCGACAGTGAAGTTGTCCGCAGACATTCGGCAAGTCATTGGGAATGAGATAAAGGCGGATGAAAATTGTGCGTCCACTGGTGCCGAGTGTGCAGGTTGCCCGGAGAAACAGATGCTGCGTCAGAAACGCGAGTCGTCGAAACAGTGTGTCCTCTGAACGAGGAAACGATTTCTGCGCGGGGAGGAAGCACCACTCGCGAACGTCGCACGCACGAGGGCAGGGTGGCTCGCCATCGTGCACAGTGACCGTTATCGTCCCTGCGGGGAGAAGGTTGCACAGCGAGAACGCGTCGGCGCTGTCCTGCGCCTGGACGACGGGCAGCTGATGTCTGGCTGTGCAAAACGGACACTTCGCGGAGCATCGAGGGCGCGCGTGGAACATGGAACGGATTGATCGCCGTGTGAAACACTTTCTTGTCTGGCCCCCACGTTCAGGCGGAAGCTTTCTCATTCGTCTTCATGGCGTCCTTGTTAAAACGCTCGTGTGGTCGCGCAGTTCGCACCCCAGCAACGAGACTCACGCCAAAGAAACTTGGCTCTGTCCGGAGACGTTCCAGCGCCGTCTCTGAGCTCGCCAGAGACACAATATCGTGGCCAGAGTACCTCGAGATTCGACGCGGCAAACGCAGATGGGAAACGGTATGCTGCCCGCACCGTCCCCGGAATGGCCGTTGATGTCCTCTTTCTAGGCCTTGACTATCCCTGCTTCCCTCCTTGGTCTGGCGGGTGGAGCCGCATACTTTGGGTCGCTAGAGACGGACGCGACCAAACCCATCATGGTGAGCCCCCGACGCCACGACACGCGTTGAAACCGACAGTAACGACACGTGTGCCAGGGAATTGACCCCATGTTCTTTTACGGGGCTTGTACCATGGCGTGCACTGGTGAGCCAACCCAGGTGACCCTCACGATCCCGTGTCTGACGCTTTCAAAGGTCTCGGATATCTTTTGGGCCCCTCCATTGGTTCCACGTGTTGGAGAATGACCCACCGTCGTGCCCTGACCCTTATAGAAGCAAAAGATCGCGAGTTTCACAGACATATCGTCAAAAATCGTGTCAACCCGACAGCGCAAAGCGCCAACAACCCCGTGCCAGACTATTATGGTATGGAACTGTCCGTATCCCGCGCAAGACTCGCTCTGACGTGTTGGTATCCCTCCAGGCGAAAAAATTGGTTCGCTGCATCAATACCGCCAAGTACGTGTTGTGGCATGCTTCTCTAGCCTCTCTCACCTGCGACACAGTGGTTGCGAGACCAGGCAAAGTTCCGGCGAAAAGCACAGTTTCCGGAAGAATAGAAGTAGGACCATGATAGACATCCCGAGCAATAGTACACTGGATGCACACTTTATCCTACGACATAGTGGGACCTGAGAACGTATCGTGGTGACATTCCGGACAAGCCTCTTCAACTCTAGCGACCGTGATAAATACTGGGATAAGTTAATGCCACGCCAAACTCTCGGGAGTAGGTCTACCCAACTCTGGAACGACCACAAGCACCGAGTTCCCCATCACAAGTACGCAAATAGATGTAGAATTGTGATTGGTTGCTCGAGCTAGAATGCCGAGTTCTTGCTCCGGGAGAGCTCGTCATGCACGCTACGAGGTTCTTTGGGATCTTCCCAAGGACCGAGTTTGTGTGCCGCTCGCGGAAAGGGCTTGAGGTGCCATGGCAGGGGACACGTCCCCCTTCGAGAAAACTTGATCTTGCGGAGACCACAGAGCATGCGCCGGTGCGGGTTTAGGATAGCACTCCGGGTGCGCGGGTTTGATCGCATGAGATGGTGGGGGTGACCGTGCACGCTTGGGAGCCACCGCGGCGTATGTTCTGTGCTGCCCATGCTCGGCTTGTGCAGGACCACTGATGGAGCGGATCTGCGGCGCCCAACGTACGTCCGGTAGAGGGGTGACGGGGATAATCGGGCGAACCGTGGCCAGAGCCTCAATGTCACACGCCGCCGCCTCAGCCCCCGACGGTTGTCCATCTACAGTCTTTGATCGGTTTGACCCTCGTCTTCGTATCCAGCACACCGCGACTGTATCATCGTGCAGTGTGAGCATGTCCGGTGCCTCCCAGAGGGTAATACGACCAAACGTACGCAGGGCAGCCAAGCCAAACAACGACAAAAAGGCAGCGGTGGAAGCGATCGGGGAGGGAGAAAGGTCCATACTGCTCAACTTGAAGGACCGTTGAGGGGAAGATTTTTGGGACGCAGCAGGCTGCGAAATCTGTAAAGTTGGTACCACGACCGCTGGAACGAACGGAACATGGACACTCTCCATGAGCAATAGCTAGAGGTGAAGCGAGGTGACTCCCAAAGCTGACTGGGCCGAACCTATGTAGATTTCGAGGCATCATTACCCCTAGCAACAGCTGTTGGTGTATCGCCCTGGTGAAGCGGGCAACTCCGTGTGCACCGGACTCGTGATGGACGTCGGTGTGCAACAGTGCCATCTGGATCAAGATTGAAAAGCAGCTACAACACCACATGGGCCATATGGATCCAACTATGCATACGTTGGACTAGGTAGCGATAAATACATGCTCAAATAACATCAACAGAATCTATCGCGCAACAAGGGCTATGGGATCGTATGATCGATCAGGCTGTTTGATATAACTCTGTGCAGTGACCGTGCTCCTTCGCTAGCCCGGTAGCTCGGCAGAGCCTTGATGATCAACGACTCTACCTCTTGAGGGGACAGCGTCTTGGAAGCATCGCCCGAGAACGCATAAACGGCCTCCGCGGCGATCGCCTTCTTCTCGTCCAGCGTAAAGGGCACGAAAGGAAGGACCGTGGTGACACGAGAGACCAACGAAGCCTGGAAAGACGAGTCTAGAAAAAGGCTTTCGACAAAAGAGTATGATCGTACCCCCAGGCAATGCGAGACACGGGGTCGCAGGATGTCCATGAGCTCGAGGTAATTCTCGCGTAGCATCCGCGTGTCTGGTTCCGCGCGGTTCTCGTGATATTCAAACACCAGCTCGTGACCAATGTTGGACGTGGCTAGCCAGATGACATTGCGCGCATCGACATGACGCTTCCCGGCCTCCAAAGAACATCGACCTGCCAGGCGATTAGCGCAACGACATCGAATTCAGCGTCGAGGACAGACCCAGTTCCCATGGCATGAGGAGTGACCAGAGTGCCTTCTGATCTTCGACCTTTTCAATCTCCTGGAACACGACATGAGGAGCATGTGCAACCCATCGGCGCGACACACTCACGTCCAACACGACAACACATCTCTTTCCCTCGTTTTCGATCAAGAATTCTGCGAGCGTACACGAGGAGGGTTCCTGCAAAGTCATTCGTACCCTATTTGTATCGGTGGGTGCCTGTCTCACCTCATACGGACTCATGGAAAATGACTGCCAGATGTCGTGAGCGGATCGGACAGTGGTCATGTTTACGGTGTGCGTAGGGACGTCAAGCAGGAACCCGACTGTTCAACGCTGTTGGAGGCCAGGTCACACATGAAGACAACAGACGTACATTTTCGTGCGAGCAAACTCTTTCCGTGACCGCTCGGACCTGCACTAGATTTCGTACGACTTCATGCCAGAGTGCGGGAGCGACGCACCACACAGAAGAACTACGATAGGGGCCACGGCCAACTTTTGGGAGTGCATGCTTAGAACGCGGAACAAGTGTTCCAGCGCCCAGTCTTGCCCGATGACATCATACCGAACCCGAGTGAGAGGACGGAAGAAGGAGCGGTAGATGAGTTGTGACGTCTGGCGAGTGTGCGCTGCGTCGGCTCGGGCGACGAAATATCTATGCATGGCGGATGAACGGGCCAGAAGATGAGGCAAACGGTCTAGATTACCTCGTGGCTGGATCCATGCCTTCCAACGTGGTTTCGGGAGGGGGGACGCTTGGTTCGTTGGCATCCGCTGCGCGTGACGATGGGTTCAAGGTCGGGTTTCGCAATGCAGAGGGGCTTGCGCCATAGGCGAGCAGTGCCTTGACGATCTCTGCTTTGTGTGCTAGCTTGTCGTTGGTGAGTGTGAATGCCAGAGCAGATTGGGGTCCGACGGGGTCGTTTGGACTGGCGTCGCCACTCTCAAGGACCTGGCGGACTTGGTTCACATCGTCACTCGCGATGGCGAAAAGAAGGGTCGGCTTTGGGGTGGCGATGGCATGAACGGGAGGTGCGAGGGCAGAGACAGGGCGGGGCAAATGATCAGGATGGTCAAGCTGGGTGGGATGTGATATGATATGATCGTCCCCGTCGGCCTCTTGTTCCTCGCCCAGAGCATAAGAAAAACTGAGCGTCGAGGTTCTCCTAGAGAAACGACGGGCGTTGTCGACTAAAGGATCATTTCGAGAACCTGCTCGATAGTTTGATAAACGCCACGGCTTGGACTGTTGAATGGATGTGAAGACGGATCGTGAATTGCGACGGGTTGAAGAAGGTTGTGGAGTAGGGTGGGCATCATCGGTCGCTTGCGGGGTGGAAGAGCTGGGGCAGGGACGGTTGAGGGTATGATGAACTTGCTCGGGTGTGTGTTCACATGAAGACAAAAGCTACCGGGGGTGAGCGGGTGAGCGCCAGGGAAGGAATAGTGACATACTGGTGAATTACGTGAAAAAGAGGTAGTAGATGATACACTGGGGGACTGCGGTGTGGATGCATTGAATAAATGGTCTACTGTGGGACAGTATGGGGATCAGAGATGGAGGGGAGGCTGATGTACCAGCATGCTTACAAGACAGAGTACTAGATGCAATGCTGGACGAACGAGTGGACAAGATGGAAGATCGCTTGTGGAAGACGGAAGACTGGACGAGGGGTGAGTGGAGGAAGCAACACTGTCTGGGAGATGCTCACAAGGCAGAGCGGTTTCAACCCGCCCGTGGGGGGAGCAGACAATGACTGCGCAGGCAAGGGTGAGTGCGTTGTGGAGGAGACGTGGCTCGCGGAAGAGCACCCGGAGGGCAAGCGGCCTTGGGGTAGGTCCGTTCGGATGCGCAACACCTCCCGGAGCTGGGAGGTGGGGAGTGCGGTATGCAACGGCTGCGACACGCTTCGGGACGGCTGTGCGAGGGCGACGAGCTAGGTGGCGAGTGAGACCGAGGGAAGCGGGATCCATGTTGGGTGCCTACCAGAGGTTTTTGGCGCCGGAATCCCAACGGGACCATGGTACTCCCGATCTCCTTGGTCTGCAGACGTGTGGATGGGTGTGGGTGATGAATCCGGCGGTCATCAAGATTTACCTTTGGAACGAGTTCGGGATGAGATCTCCGCGCAGTCAAGAGGGGTCGAAGGGCGGATTCAGAATCTGCGCTGGTGGCCTCGGAATCGGAGGGGTCGGGTCCTGAGCTGAGATAGTGGTCATAGAGGGACTGGACGGAACCGGATCGGTGCTGTGGCGGTGACCCGGTGCGATCCGTGGAGGGCGACCTTGCTCTGACGGTGAGGTCGGACGCGGCACGAGGCCGTTGCGCGCTGGGCTGGCTGTGATCTCGCCGCGGAGAGCGAGGAGGGAGAGGCGGCGGATCGCGGAAGCTCGGACCGGAACTGGGCATGTCAGGGGCTGCAATCTCCGGTGACGCGAAATGGAAATCACGCCGGAGAGACACATCCGCGTCCGATAGGGGCTCGTCGATCGGCGACGGCACGCGAGCACGGTCAGAGGCAGGCTCGGCCGCGACCTCTGCAATGTCGTCCATCGCCTGTCGCGCAGGACAAGCGTGCTGCGAGTGTCGAGGGCGTGGCGGGGAGCGCGGGAACGGACGCGGGCCAACCCAGTCGTCCCCGTCGACATAGCCCGAGTCGATCGAGTCCCCCCGTCTGGCCTTCAACGACGCGACAGAGAACGGCCGGAGCTTGGCCGACAGTTCGACGGGGGACAACAACTCGGCACGACTCCGGGGCGACGCCAGCAGCGACACGCCCGTAAACGACGAGAGGGTGGAATGTCTCGCAGTAAAGTCCCCGTCCGCGTCGTCGTCGTCCCATCCTGCCGCATCCTCCACGAAATAGGACGAGCCATCCGCCACAGAGGACGCCACGTCGTCGGGAACTGGCAAATACCCAGTCGCAGGTTCGCCATCCTCGTCAGGAAACAAGGACGCCGTCTGGCATTCGGCCAACGTCGCCTCGCAGTCCAACGGAACCATGCAACTCGCCTCCGCACAACCACTCCCGTCCTCCGTCTCCGTGTGTGCAGCAGTGCCGACCGACTCAAAGTCTGAAGAAACGACATCCGAGTCCGAGTCGGCGTGGCCGTGTGCGGTGTCCCCAAAGGTACCGGCGGGCATGGCCACCCGAGGCGCGTCTTCGGCGACCGTAGGCAGGCTGGAGGGCGGACCAATGACATCGGAAAGGACGGACAAGAGGCCCGAGTAGCGCGACGAGTCTTGAACCGGGCTGGGCACACTTCCCAGATGGGCCAGGTCGGTCGAACGGGGACTGGCAGAAGCGACGACAACGGAAGGAGGATCAAGGACGGGCTTGCGAGCAAGCGTGGGCTGTCTGGTCGCACTGGCACCAGGCAGCGGCAGCTCCAGTGCACTCCGGACCTTGACATCATGAAGAAAATTGCACGAGTCTGCAAAGAGGCACTGTCCTTGAGAGAAAAACGGACACGGCCGCGCTGGGATCACGACTCAGGAGGCGGAACATGGACAGAGAAAAAAAGAGGGTCCTACTTCTCTTTCGCCAAGCTGGTTGTTGAACAGACATCCCAGCAGTTCATCGAGCGAGAACGGGCGCGGACGAGCAGCAGTGCATCGACAGACTTGTGCAACGACCAGCCTAGCCGGCGCCGGCAATTGTCTGCACCTCACAGCCACCGTCGCTGCCGTTCACACATGTCAGCCTCCAGAATCGTCCGTCTCACCCTCTTCTCCGGTCCTCAGTGTTCTCTCTGCGAGGTGGGTGGCATCCAGCACTCCAAAATGTCCAGTGACCAACATACCCCAGATCGCCAAGGCCGAACTGGCCAAAGTGAAGAAGCAGGTGCGTCGAGCGCCCGTACATATCCAGCGCTCAATCTCATCCATGCCCCTCAGCGCGAGTTTGTGCTGGATGTCATCAACATCCACGACAAGGGTCAGGAAAAGTGGAAAAAGAAATATGTCTACTGGATACCCGCCCTGCATCTCGACGGGACGGAGATAGCCAAGGGCCGCTGGGATGCCTCCACAGTCCTCGAGGCGTTGAACCAACGGGAGCCGAACGTTCAGTCCGAGACGCCGGCGAAATAGTCGACGATCCAGACAGCCGCTTTATTGTCGACACTGCATCCTCTATACACCCCTCTGCTCCATCTTTGGGTCCCTGGCATGCCTGCCTATACGACAGTGTTCCTGGTGTCGCGCTCGGGGTGGAAGGCGACGGACCACCCTCGCTCGCAAGGCAGGACCTCAGGCTGTGCTTCAATTGTGGTTCTCCGGATCACGCCGTCGCATCGTGTCCGGATCCTGTCGATCGCCAGTTGGTTTCGTTATCGCGCCAACTATTCAACTTTCTCCATCCCGATCCCAGGGGGCACGAATTCACCCGCTTCTATGTAGCCGAGGGATGGAGACAACAGCGGCTCGGATGGCTCGAATTGTATAAGCCGGGCGTGATTCGTGGCCATCTCTTGCGAGACGCGCTTGGGCTGCGTGAGGGGGACCCCGGGAACGCAGTCGAGTGGCTTCGCAACATGGCATACTGGGGCTATCCCCCTGGATGGGTTGGTCGTCGAGACCCAACCGAACTGGCGTACGATTGCATTTTGGAAGACGGGACAGAGGCACAGGTCGTCAGTGCAGCATCCGATCCGTTCACCATCTTTGAGGGCGCAGAGGACGAAAAAATCGATCTGAGACAGCTCGGGCCCCTGCTTGGCACGGCAGCGTGTTCGCTAGCCCCCGTCGACCAGGAGCGGACTCGATGGGCAACCTATCCCGATACATACTTCTCTCCCACAGCGCTCTCCGTTTACAATGGCACGCCACTGGACCAGATAGCTGCGTCGCACGCCCAGGCGAGCATGACGTTCACGCTAGAACGGAGAGCGCTCTGGGAACGCATACTTTCTGGTGGCTCGGGCACTTTATCAGTACCGCCGTGGAGAATGCCGGGTGCGTTTGGTACCTCGACCCGTTCGACCCGAGAAGTGACCACTGTCGAAGAGTTTGGTCCCCGTCCACCATCGACCTCGCCCCCACCGCTTCCCCCTGACCCAGGCTCTCCCTTGCATGCATTCACATCGCAGAGGTGTTTAGCGATCAACAATGAATCAGCATCATCGTTATCTAGGGTGGTTGCCGATGATACATCACTGGTCGACATGGATGTGTCCGACGAATCCGAATAGCACCGCGAGTCGTAGTCACACGGACGATGCGGGATGGATATTATGGCGGTTTGGGGCTAAGGCTACACGTCACGTCATGCCAGCTGAGAAATACAACATTACAAAAATATTAGCTGTGTTAAGTCAGAACGTCCCAAGCAAAGTCCTTTCAGCGTACTCGTGCGTATACAAGTCTACAGAGCCCGTGCAGGGTCATCCCGTCGAATGCGTGAATCCGTCATCAATCGATGACTTGGACGTCAGATCATAAAGCAGTGGTGCTGGATTGAAAGTGGGGTAGTAATGGTGACGGTGAGCGAGAGGCAGCAGAGGGTGCGCTAGTCGGGCGTGTTGCAAAACGTGGCAGAGTTTCAAGGGGCTTGGATATGAGGAAGCCTACAAGGCCGGTTAGTCTCATCAGACGACATCGGCGGACGTGACCAACCCTTCATGCCAGCTGCCTTTTCGCCTTGACGTCCGAAACCGTATCCGGCACGGTTCGCACTTCTCCCCGCACCAAACTCGGCGATTTTTTCCTCGTACACTGTCGAAGACTGCCCAGATGATCCGGTCGCAGAACGGTTCAGATTTGCAGCAGGGGACAAATGAGTGGGAAGGGCATCCTGGGGACCGGCGCGCCAGACCCTGATGGAGCGTCTCTGTTTGGCCGACTCGCGGAAGATCAGACCGAGAAGCATGTTGAGGCACCCAGTGACAAAGAGAAAGAAGGCCGCCACAAAGGTGAAATCGTCGACGTGCTGAGAGAGGACCGAGGCGCCGATTCTGTGCTGACATGAGCTTATCGCCAGACAAGAAAAAGGCACAGAACGCACAGTCCCTGGAATATGCCCAATGCACCAAGACCAAATTGAGTGCCCAGCACGGGGAAGAAGCGATCAAAGAACGCGGCAGGCCAGCCAATCTCAGCCAACACGAGGGTGACGACTTGGAAAATGATGAAAAGGCGATTAATGACCGCCCAGAAAGTGCCACCAAATTGATTTGGGACGGTGCTGTCTCTGTGGAGGACGTGACGATGTGACGGAGGGCATCGGATGGGTACATACTCTATGTATTCGCAGTCCACAAAGTCTTTGCTGGTGTTGTTGCTGTGCTTGGCCGCCTCATAGGCGTTCACGGCCTCGATGTCCCTGACCATGACAAGGATGCTGCTGGCAAACACGAGCAAAAGGGACACGATGCTAAGCACGCGGACAGCATTGAGGCCAAAGAAAATGTCTGGCAGACGGGTGAGTACACGACACGGTGGGTAAATCGGGACGCGCACAGGTGCGTATGGGTGCCATTGCGAGCCAAGGAAGACAAGGAAAGTAAGGAGGTGACCCAGCACCGAATGAAACGAGAGGAAGGAGAAAGGATGGGATGCACGCCGTCCTCTTGCGGCCACATCTTATATGCCCCGTCACGAGTCTATTGTTCTCTGGAGAAGCCAAGCTGTGGTCGTGTGGATTACGTAACATGCCCATTGTCCCCGTTGCTACCCATTGTAAGTACTACCGAGCCCGTTAGGATATCTACCAAGATCAACGTAAAAGAGCACCCTGGAGAGATTACATGTACTGTCCATAGACTATGAAAATTGCTTGGAATAGATGGTGTATGCACAGCAGAGATGTGAAATTCGAGCCCACATAGAGTGCGTATGAAGCCATTCGATGATCACCCATCGCCAAGGATCAGCGCGAATACGCAGGTGGGTCGCTCTCGGGAACCCGCCCTCCGTCCGTGTGCATGATAACACCCGGTGAAGGTCCAGAAGACGTCCGGGGTGCACGTGGAATGGCGCTTTCGGTTGGCGAAGGAGGACCCTCATTGACAATCTGCAAAACACGCTGTTCGGCTGAGGGAACGGGACTTCCACTGCGAACCAGCGGTTCAAGAACTGCTAGTTCGTCCATATTTGGTGTCCAAGCACTGAGCGATGCAGGAGTCGAGTGGCTATCTAACAAAGGTGCTGCGCTATTTGAAGCCATAGACAACGAACGGGGTTCCACCTCGGTGCTGCCCACAGGACCAAGATGCGTCTGAATAGTCGGGATAGATCCAGTGGTAGAAGGCCTCGATGTGCGACTAGCTTGCAGCAAGGGCGTTGCCGAGAACGATGTGTTGCGGCTGTGTCCACCCGAGTGTTCGCTGACCGAGGAATATTGTGACGACCTCGCTGGCTCGCCGGCTGCCGCGGGAGGAATCACGCGTCCAACGAGTCCGTATTGATAAGGCCTGGGCTCCACACTGGAACGGAGGCCACTGCCGCGCTCGCGGTGAACAGGGGGCACCCATGCATCGTCATTTTGAAGATCGTCCTTCTCAAAGATGTCATCCCATGATCGGCGCCTCCGGCTATGAGTACCGTCAGTAGACAGATGGGATGCAAGACAACAAACTTTTACCATAGCCACCACAGAGACCCCACGATTGCTGCCAGCCCCAGGAACCCACCAAGCACACCACCAACTATGGGCGCAACATTTGTCCCAGACCCTTGCGAAGCGTGATTTTGCAGAGTGGGGCTGGAAAGGGAGGTGGGCAGGTAGACGGAAGTGGGTGGTAGCGTTGTCACCATTGTGACGACAGTTTGGATGACTGAACCATCTGCGAGCGTGGTCGAGGATGCCTCGACTACCGTAGTGGGCGAAGGCGTGCTCTCGACAAGGACGGACGTGGTCAGTGGCGTAACTGACGAGGTCTGCACGGAAGAACGGGATGTCGATGAACTCCCCCCTTCACTAGAGCACGGTGCGAACAAGGTCTGGGTGGGTTGTGTTTCTGCGACTGCGACAGTGACGACAATTGGTACTTGCACGGCTTGGGCGTTGCCTAGCAGACATACATGATCAGAGTCCGCGACCAAAACAGGGTGAAATAAAGCGGCCGAAGCGCGTCACCGTCTCGCAGGGCAAGGACGTGCGACGGAGAAGAGAAGAGAGGACACTTGCCTCCCACAGTGTTCACTTGGGTGACCTGCGCAGTCGATATGCAGCCGACTGACGAGCCATTGATTGTGCCCGAGGCAACACAGGACTGCTGCACGATGGTGGTCAACTGAGGCTGAGTGCTTCCTGCGCTCTGAGAGTAGGAGGTGGACGGGGTAAACGTCGTGATAGCAGCGTACTGGGTGGCCGTGGGAGACGGGGCGCAAGACATGCGAGGGCGGGACGGGGGAGGGAGGGAATGAGGAAAAAGGAACGAAAGAAAAGACGGGCCAAATCCTCCGACGAAACCGTATTAAACAACCGCACCGCATCGCGTCCTTGTTTATGCAACTAGTAGAGTACTAACGAATAGCAGACAGCCATCGAATCACGGAACCAAGTCACTCGCCCTCCTCCGCTGCAACTCGTCCAGGCTGAGCGCCCTGCGCTTGTCCGCCGGCGACCAAGACGCCCGACGCTCTGGCGTTTCCTCCTCCAACACACATTCACCCTCCTTCCCTGGTGCCTCCATTTCGTGTGCTAGCGGCGGTCTGATGTCCAGAACGGGCTCCAGAGAATGCGACACCTCTGCTTCAGCGACAACGGCTTTGCTACCCTTCCTCACTCGCTGCCATAGCGTCCTGCCCGTCTTCTTGACAAACTTTGCGAGCGAGACGAGCGGATCCTCCACAGCCTCCTCTGGCATGTCAGGGTCGTACCATATAAACGTCCCAGCGTCCTGTCGTTTGCGGCGCGAACGTGCAGGTACGCCAAGCGGCGCCAGGCACCGCTTCCTACTTGGATCAGTCTGCGGAAGTGGTGCAAACTTCACGGTGGGAGTGCCATGAGAAGACCCTACGGACGAGCAGACGTCTGGTGTTTCGGGATTCAGCAACGTGGGCGAGGCAGAGCCAGTGGAAGAGTTGGCGTCGGGTCTGAGCGCGGAAAGCTCGTGGAGTTCACGGATGTCAGAAAACGTTCGGTTGGGTGACATGTCGAGGCGGCGAGTCCGAAAACGTGAAAGAGTGTGGTGCAGAATGAGCGTGAAGACAGACTCGCCAGACTTTGTCCCACCTGCGAGGGTGGTGGACGGGAAGAAAGACAAAAAAATGTGTAGCGGCCGAATTGCTTCCGTGCCAAGTGTACGACATAGTGGCCGGTGACCATGAGCACGGCTCGTCCCGATTCCCAGCCTGTTCTTCAGTATGGTCGAAAGCGATCCAACACGACTCAGTCTCTCGCCAGGATGCCTCCCGGCACCCCCGGCGCGCCTTTGAAGCTCGGTGACTCAAAGGTCCTCAACACTTGGGTCCACGATCCAAAGGACTCGTCAAAGGCCATATTCAATCAATCATGGTGGCCCGGCGTTGCAGAAGGGGACCTCCTCTGTGTAACTCAGTCCGAGAGCACCTCCGGCTACCTTTTCGTTGTGCCCAAAGATGAAGGTTGCCCAAAACCAACCCTCCAGGCAAATTCCCCTCATCTCACCATCTCCGCTCACGCTTATCTTTCATCTCGCCAGATATCTCTGCCCAGAAACGTTGCCGATGCTTTCGCCATGAAAAACAACACCGAGGTTACAGTAACCAAGGTATCCCAGAGTGCGTCGTGTTTGTCCCTAGTCACACAATTGCCCAGGTGGACAAGGATAGCCATTCGGCCGACTATATCGAGTTCTCCTTCGCCGACCAGTACTTGGGCCGCAATGAGATGTGGAGGCTTGGCAAGCACCTCGTCGGTCGGTGTGTTTTCGTCGACCAAGACATCTCTTTCATCGGCATGATCGCCGCAAAAGTTCAGAGCATCCATGTCAAGGGCAAACAGGTAGCGCTTCCCCAACCGCCCCTTCGTTCACTTGACGTTTCCCCCGCCAGGTCTCCTCGGGTTACGTGACATCAACGACTAAAACAATCTACAGGTCCTTGTCAGCCATGGTGACGATATTCATCCAGGTCTGTCGTGAGCTCTGGCAGTTCTCCGGGGATGGCGAGCGCTTTTATGAAAAGATTGTTCATTCTTTTCTCCCGACCCTTTTCTCCAAGTGGCGAGAAGCAGGTACAAACCACACCGTCACAATCGTCTTGATTTCCAGAGTTTATTACGATACGATGGAGTTGGAGTATGCTGCGGGACCCCTGCGTCGCGATGAGGATGGAAGATGGTACAAGGATTTTTTCAAGGTCATCACAGATTTGGAAGTTATCAACGACTGGAAACCAACCTTGTTCCTCCTCAAGGACTCCTTCTGGGCCTTTCAGCGCGACATCCTCCTAGCGCACCACTATCACCAGGCATCCATGGAGTCCACCAAACCTGACCAAGCACGTTTGATTGGACAGATATCATATGCTCATGATGGCCCCATCCTCGAGGCACTCAACCTGGGTCTCAATCCAAACGAGACTCATTATATGGACCGTTCCTTGTCGTCGACCGGTGTTTCTACCATCGTCATAACACCAGGAACTGGACATTTTCGCGTATCCAAACAACTCTTACGCTTGACGACAACCAGAATGCTAGATCAAGGTTTCGGACTTGACCTCGTCTCTCTTGCGAAAGCTCCGCTGCACCAAAGTCCTATCTTTAGCTTTCAAGGGAGCGAGCCCAAGTTTGACAGGGATGCGACAAACAGCATTCGTGATTTGGATCCACTGTGGGGTGGCGATGAGACACCCGGTGATGTGACTACGGGGCAGAGGGTGACCTTTTGGTGGGAACCATTCTGGATTGGCGTAACATTCTGGGACAAGCAAATGGACCTACCCTTTCGGAGAGACAGGTTAGTTTCCGTGCGATGAATTTTTTCTTTTTTTCTGAGAAAACTGACGCCTGGATCATGCAGGTTTGTTGCGAGGGCTAAAATGCACGAAATACAAATGCTCGGACTGTTGGAGCACGATGTCCTTTCGACTATCGAAGTCCCTTTCTTGCCCGAATTCCGAGACACGTCGGTTACCCCTCGAGATTCATACAACGAGGACAGGGCCCCTTCGGCGGCTGAAGCAGAGCAGGCAGACTTGGACCTTTTTGCGTCCAAAAAAGAAAATAGGCCGGCGGGTAACACTCGAACTTCGTTTGCATCGAATGCACACAATCCAGTAGTCCCTTCGTCTTATCGATCATCCACGATCACGGAAAAACGTCCCGTGAATACGCACCGCGTCTCCGCTACTTCCACACGCATCACCCCGATTGAAGAGAGCCCGCGTCGGATTATTATGGAACTTCCGCCCGAAGGCAGTGAGGACGGACCAGTACCTTCAGTCACTGGACTGAGTACTTCCCCTTCTCAGTCTTCCATAATGTCTGGTCGTTCCGTCTCTACAACCGTTTCGACCGTTACGGCACTCGAAAATGCCACACCTTCTACGACCTCGCGACTCGCGAAGCTTGCCCCCTCCTGGTTCTACAATCCCTTCCGAAGTAACTTGGTAGCCGAGCCACAGCCATCGCCAGGCACCCCGATACATAGTACCACCCCAATAACACCCACCCCGTCTGTTCGTGTCCCCATCACTCCTAACAGACCAGTGACGCCGTCTGCATTCGTCTCACGTTCGCCTCAACCCATGGCTATAATCCAGACTGCCTCAGGCCGGACGACACTTAGCCGCACGTACGAGGAGGAACTGCCAATGGTAAATCCTCACCGTGGCTCTGTGTCACGATATTCGCCCCTGAGTACACCGCCGCGTGATGACCCAACATTCGGGAAACGCCGCAACACATCTCTGAACATCCCGCTGTCATCCTCTTCACCACAGTCAAGTTCTCGGACGAATCCGTCACGCCCCCAGTTTGCAGTGTCGTACACTCAATCTTCGCTCGCCCGCCGTTGGGAGCATATTTTTCCCACCCCAATATACAAACATGAGGTCAAGTGGAAAGCAATGGTCACACCTTCTTGCCTCCCGCTCACGGTGGAGCACTTCCCGAGTAGCGCGGAATTGGAGTCTTCGTATGACGTCTTCTCGTACGACTTTGTCGTGGATCCGACAGAGATGCGTTCGTTCTTGGTGAAGCCGCCGAATGTGCATGGCACGGTCGATGAAGTCCGTCGTGCTTGGGCGCTAGTTGTGATGCGAGGGATGGTTGCTGTCCGGCTCGCTCAAGGTTTTCAGTTCGTTCTCCGTTCCCAAAATTTTCCAGACGAAAAGTCGACTCTGCAGCGCTCCAAGTCGTTCGTAGGCGAGGAGAATGCCGCACCCAAGCCGAGCGCCGCCGCCGAAATCCTGAACTCTATCAAGGAGCCCGTATACCTGAGTATGAGTAACGAGATACACCTGATATCTTATACTGGGGAAGCGATCCAAGTCCGTCGATATGTCCGAAGGATGCCACCGACGCAACCGTTTGACTACGAATGTTTGATCTGGCCAAAGCTGGGCATCGGCTACACGGAACTGAAGACCAAGTTTGTGTCACACGGACTAGAGAACTATGGTTGGAACAGGTAAGCAGGCCATCCGAACTGAAGAAGTACTCGACCCGAGGTTCCGACAGGCTCGACATGCTAGTCGCAGGCTATGAACACCAATTCAACGAGTCCTTGCGTTATTGGCGTACTAGATTCGTCATCATTCCGTCGGCGGATCCACCCGAGATAACGAGTGGACCGAGCGGGGAGAAACTGAACGAGGAAGAAATTCGGATAATGGGAATGGACAAACTTGCAGAGATATTCACGAAGGCGCGTTGGCAGTCACCAGATGAACGAGGGCAGCAACTGCCTCCTGTCAGGTTTCTACCCACAACCTTTGGTCCTGCCTACTCTGTCCTGGATGAATCGCTCATGTCGCAACTCGACGAGATACACGCTACTGGACCCCTCAAGAAGAAGATGAAGAGCGAGCGGGAGATTGGGGACATGTCCCTCTCTGCCATTGCCAAGGCGATGCGCGATGACGATGGCGTACCTATCAAACTCCATCAGTGGCATCGAATGAAATATCCAGACTCGTTCACAGGATTCGACTTTGTCTCCTGGCTCGTCCGGGAATTCAGGGACGTCTCTTCGAGAGAGCAGGGGACAGATTGGGGTGCAAAACTACTTGAACAAGGTCTCTTCACGCACTGCACGGGTCGCCACGGATTTTTAGACGGGTGAGCCACATCACCGCAGAGGTTCGAATTTGGCAACCAACGCGTTTCAGCCACTACTTTTATGAACTCAATGGGGAGTACATGACAGCGAGCACTCCTAGGGGGTGGTTCAAACCCAACCGCCACGCACAGTACGAGGACAACCTGATCGGACGAACGCACTACCCACCTAGTCAAGGGAAAGCAAGCGGAGTCAGTCCGAAGCGGACGAGGAAACGTATGATCCTTACGCAGAGCATGATCATTGACGTCGACCCTGGAAAAGTAGGTCTCGCCCCGTTCGTGCATTTGTGGTTGGTTCTGACACGGCACAGAAAAGTGGCCAGGCGGAGTCTGTTATCTTGCACCATGACATAATACAGAACCCAGGGACAGTCTTCCATTTCGAGCTTCAATGGATTGGCTCCACAGCTCGCTGCATCGAGGACACGCTTCGTCAATGGAGCAGGGCAATCGAGAGATATGGGCTCAAGCTCGTGGAGGCATATGTGACAGAAATCAGCGACGTCCAGGAACGCAACGCGTTTCAGTCCTGCTTCCCGCTGCGCCTGGCCGTCCCCCCGCCGGTCATCCCTGACTTGGACAAGAGGGTCCCGGAATGCTCGCAGTCAACGCACTACTTTGAGTATGCACTTTTGAAGCGATTTGGGTTCATCGTCGATGTCGAAGCGATGAATATGTACCCCAAGGACGTGGACGTGGTCTACTCGTACCGGCGAGCTCCGTTTGAATACTCCCAGTTCGTCCACCGGTCAGGAGTTGCGTTCGTGCAGGTGTTGGGGGGCTCACAGGGGTTCCTCTTCCTCACGAACCGCCTCATGGGGGCTGGTCGCGTGGGCACGGCGATGAAGAGCAGAGACAGACTTGCGGCTGCCGCCGATGAAATTCGAACCAGGCTTTACGAATTTTGCTCCAGCAAAGTTGCCCTGACGAAATTTTACGAAGAGGAGCTCGCTGCGCTTGGCCCCGATGATCCACCTCCATTGTGTATATAGGTGCCGGAATGCATTGTGGTCAAACAAAGCAACGTGCGATGAAAATTGGAGCGGGAACGTGTGCACATTGGCGACCAATAGTCAGGACACGGAGCTTGCATTCACAATCACTTCGCGACCATTGCTTCGGACCGATCGTCTCAACGAGTCCCGTGAAAGCGGCTTCCGCATGTCTGCAAAAGTTGAGTGGCTGCCGCGGAGTGGAGCCGTGAGCGACTGCTTACCGAACGCGTCCTCCTCGTCCTTTCCGCCTTTACCGACACCTAGGGTTCCGTAATATTCTCTTACTCTGCGATACACACTATACCCGAATCCCTCGTACATGTTTATTGCGAGTGCGTTGTTACAGCGCACGTATAGATCGACAAAGAACCCCTTGTAGTGGTCGTCGGAAACGAGTTCTAGACGATTGACCATGCTGCGCGCGAGCGAGAGGCGACGGTACTCGGGGGCGACGGTCAGGGCAGTGATGTGGCCATGCCACTCGGCCGAGGAGCCTTCGGCCTTTCCAAGTACTGTACGAAGATGGGGTGTGTAAGATCGATGCGATGCGGAGACGGGGATCGTACTGTAGCCCATCATGCGCCCGCTGGGTGCCTCTTGGACACAGCACAGATCAGGCCATCGCGAGAGATAGGACAAATAAAAGCTGACACCATACTGCGGGCGGCCTGTCAGTATGAATAGGGTGTACGTCATGGTCGCATACGGTCTCGGTCCAGACGTCCAAGTTGCTGAGTGTGGGCTTAGCGAGATCCGGGAAGAGACAGCGTGCAGACGTACATGTTGTTGAACTTGAACATGTCTGTCGCCACGAACGGCCGCAGGACGCTCATCTGTCGAGGTGGACGTGCTTGACGTCCCCGGATCCTAACACACACAAACATCGTTTGGAGTGCACGGAGTCCTGTGGGTGTCGCAGGCGATGGAGGGCAGAGACCCCTGGAACCTTGTTCCCTCGCAGCGTATTTTCCAGCCTTCTTCCGTGCATCTATGTATCAGCAGTTTTCTGCGACTGCACCTGCGCCCCCCGACTATGGTCATACCCCGCTGATGGGGTCCCTCTCTGCAGGGCCGAGCACCGCTGCCCCACAGGCCTCGACGACGACGCCGTCCCACCAGAAGCCGCCGCCGCTGGTGGCGACGGGCGATTGGGCACATGAGCTCGTCCAGCTCGCGAAGACCGCCGAGCTCAAGTACGTTTACACCTCCCCACGCGGGTCCTGC
Organism: Boletellus ananiceps; assembly: GCA_038089975.1. NCBI lineage: Eukaryota > Fungi > Basidiomycota > Agaricomycetes > Boletales > Boletaceae > Boletellus > Boletellus ananiceps. Next base: position 16,750 of record JBBPLV010000070.1, on the reverse strand, counting down.
CCAATCGATCCATCGTGGCCAGTCTGACTGGTTCGATTGTACGCTCTCAGGAAGCATTCTCTGACGCTGCAACTCCACACGGCGCACATCGTATCCGCGCATGCGAGTCTGGAACAAAAGGACAAAGCCATCCAGGATCTCAGAGAACAGAAAAACAAGTACGTCTCCGATTCGAGCACTCCAGGCGCTGGGGCACACTCTTTGTGGAGCGTCGCGACCGATAAGTCGCTCCGGATTCGTCGTCCGCATTGTTCTGATGCGGCGTTCTGAGTTTTAATGCGACGTTCTGATCCATTCTTACGACGCAGACTTGACAGCGAACGAACGCGATTACTCAATGCTCTCGCAGAGGTTTGGATTCCCTCGCTTCAAGAAGCGTGCGCCGTTATTGATACGTCTCTGTCGGCTAACAGATAAATTCGGATCGCGACAAGGTGGATGTCTGATGTGACGTGCTAGATGAAACGAGTCTTACGATTGTCTAGGCTGACCTGCTCGAGGCAACTATTTCGCGAGAGTACGGTTGCGGTCCCTACACGGTTATTGACAGCGGGTACTAAAGCCAGTTCGAAGATGTGTGGAGCTGCGTCAGCAGATTGCTGTTTTGCAAGATGGAGAGTATGCGGCAGCCAAGACGGAAGTGGACCGGTTGCGTCAAGAGCTCGGACAGCCGCCACTGCCGCCACTGCAGGCCACATTGGATGAGAAGACGTCCCAGTGAGTCAACGATTTCCACACGGGGGTGGTGCGGCTGGAGGGCATCCATGACTGGGTGGGATACGTGTCAGACGTGACTGGCTTGTGGAGACGCCACCCGGGCCGACATGTGCCCATGCCGGGTTTCCTCGGTGGAACGCGCACTGACCGAGCTGCCGGTAACCTGGCTTGATAGGTATCTGCGCGATCGTCGCGTGAACGGTGAGAAACGGAGTGCGAGCGACGTGAGTCAGGACGCAGGTTCGGGCACGACCAAGCGGCCAAGGGGGCGGCCAAAAGGGAGTAAGAACAGGGCGAGCAGGGCGGGCGGAAACGCATCAGGAACAGGCGCGGGGGGGGCTTAATAAAAGAGATTGGTCATGGCCTTGTTATTAGCAGATACCCTCGGCTGGCCCAAAGACTCGGTGTGTCATCGGTGGCTTAGTCAGAATGACTGTGGCAGAGTCACACCGCGCTCATCGACGCGCGCTCGATTTGGTGACGACGGGCTGCGTCGGCGAGCTGGTGCGTCACGCGCTGCCGGGACTGCCGACGGGATTGTGCCGCAGATGCCGTGCCGGCTGTGCCGAGCATGCCGAATATGGCCATGGATGTGATAATGATGAGCTAAGCTGGTTCGAGGGACATGAGTCGATTGTTGCCCTGCTCGGCCCTCATTGCTAATCCCATCTCTTTCCTCTTTCGTCATCTTCCGATTCGGCCCTTTGACTCGCCGTGCCCCCTTTATAACACTCCCTCCTCGTCCCACCCATGGCCACCGAGCTCCCTCTCCACCACAATGGCCCGCTCCCCGGTGCACCATGCCAGCCTCGTAGACCCTGCTCTCCACTCCACCGCCCTCCTCGAGCTGCTCGACATCAGGCTCTCCAGACAGGTCCTCGGTATGTGCCCTGCTCGTCCCCCACACGCCCTTGCTTACCCCCTTTTCAGACTATGTCATCGACGCTGTCGTGGACACGGTCGATTATGCCATGGGCCGTCCATCCTCTTCTCGCCGCGGCCGCAGCCAGTTGCGCCGCTCTGAACATGCCGCATTCGTCACCTTTGTCCACGACGTCCTCGTCCGTGCAGAGGTCACCATCCCAACCATCCTCGTTTCGCTCGTCTACATCAACAGAGCTAAGCCTCATCTCCAAATCGCCCTCGAGGAGTGGGCGTGCGAGCGTGTATTTCTCGGCGCCGTAATGGTCGCGAGCAAGGTACATTGCCTTTTTCGCTTCCCATGTCCCTTGTTCTCACTCGTGTTTCGTTTACAGTATCTCAACGACTCCACACTCAAGAACGTCCACTGGGCGCTCTGCACGGGTGTATTTGGCAAGCGCGATGTCGGCCGCATTGAGCGCGAGTTCCTGGACGTCCTCGAGTTTGAACTCTCTGTCACCGAAGACGACATTCTCAGCCATCATGATGCGCTGTCGGCGGTCGCGTTACCCTCTCACATGCATCGTCGCCACGTCGATCCCCGCACGAACACCCAATATCGCCCCGCCACCCACGCCGCCTGCCCAGACTTGGACCCTTCTAGTCCCAAATCGTCTTCATCTGGGAGCTCGCCTGCGCCGCGCACGCCAGAAGCCCTTGTCGATCCCGCTTATGGTATCGATCCAAAGGTGTCTCATGAGAAGATGGACGACACCACCGCCCGAGTGGTGCAAGTTCCGCCAGACCATTCCCGCCCTATCGAGTCCACGATGGACATTATTCGGGCGTTCCCTCTTCCTATTCCACATGCTCGTTCACGTCGACAACCTTCTGTGCCGTCACATAAGCCACACCATCGTTCTTCGCATCATACTTATTATCCCATGACCCAAGTTGTCGCATAGCCCTGTTTTATTATTCCCTTTTTGTCGGCTCGATCTAAAACACTCGTGGTGTCTCTATATTTTATGACACATACCACATTCTTTGGCATCTGATACAATCTGGTACACTAATATGACAAGTTAAACGACATGCTATCCCCGCTTCTCGTCAATCGTGTGACTTGTGTCTCAGCTGGCCGGCCACGCCATTGTCCCGGATCGCGTAATGTCGCCTTGCCCTTGACAAGCCGGCAACGGGCGGTCGAGCGAACGCATCAATACGCCGGCCAAGTCGGGCTTGGACGCGCGGTTGGATCGGATTCGCACTCCCCGGCTTCATGGCGCGTGAGTTACCGGTACAGCAGGACACGCTGGCCTCGTACCACAATGGCGCTCCCGTCGGAGGTTTGGCCGTGTGACGCTGTCCTTTTTTGATGTTTCCCCAGCTGATCAGATACGATCATGTCCGGCGTCTGGAGGACTGGACAGCACTCGCACGGTCATACCGGCCGTGGATGTGCGCAGCCAGCGTGCACGACACATATAGCGTGTGCACGCCTTGCGCCGCAGCCAACGCCCAGACGGCGGCAGAAAAAGAGCGACGGCGGGGGTCTGATTCTTCCTATCGCGCCGCGCGTGGGCAGATCGACAGGGGGACGCACAGCAGCGGCAGCAGGTCGCAGCCGGCCTCGCTCGTTCGCAGCGCCCTCCCGATCACGCACCGGGGAAAAAGCACGCCTCAGGCTCAGCACCGGTCGCGATGGCACGCGCGGGCCGGGCTGTCCGCTGACTGAAAATAGATCCGCTTGCGACTATTTTTGGCGACATGTGCTAATTTTAGCTACTTATCATGGGATGAATATCTTCGAGTACCCGTCCACGCTGGGTCGGGCGGTGGTCAGACACCAAGTTGACAGCACGCCAATCGTCTCACCTCGTTCGACAGCACGGACAGGTGTGCTTGGACACGGACGCGCGCGACGCCAGGTTCGCCCGACAGTCGTCGCAAAGTGCGAGACATCTGCGACCGTCAATCAAGCTTCGACCGCGCAGTCCCCGGGGGTGCTCACCGACACGGCCAGCAAATAATCTGACGGGGCACCACCGTGCAGACCACACAATTCCTCCTCGCCTCGTCCATCCCCTCCTCTGATCGCGAGACATCCCTGCTCGGTCTCCGCGCCCGCATCACATCCGTCCACTCGTCCCGCGTGTCCCGACACAGCGGGCTCGACGACGGACTCGGCATCAGCTGACTGAAGCGTCGCCGCGTCAGGGGAGACGACGAATGATCAGCCAGGTGGGCCAACAAATGCGGCGCCGACGTCGACGCGGACGAGAGATCTGCATATAGCCCAACGGTTTCTGCTTGATCATCATACAATGTGCTTTCTGCATCGTCGAAAACGGACGAGACTGACTCGACAGAGTTCGAACGTGACCGTGACACCGGTTCGTATTCATCGTATTCATCGTCGCTGACTTGTTCGCCGCGAACGAACCTATCGTACACGTCTTGGCCGTCCACACGCTCGCCCTGCGAAACGTCGTCCGGCGACATGTCCCCCGCATCCAGGGAGGTCGGCGTGCGTATGCGCGAATTGGTCAGGAAACCCCGCAGGAGCGTGTACAGTCGTTTGAGAAAGCGGGCCACCCCAATGCTAAACTTGACGAATTCACGATACCAGGCGAGGTCTAACCAGAGATCGCCGTCGTTTGCGGTTACCTTGACGTTCTTGATTTCGTTTGTGAATCCCTTCTTCCGTCGGCGGTTCGTGCCGTGCCCTTCGAGCGCGCGTGAGACGGAGGAGACGCCAAAGCGGCTCAGTTCCACCGTTCCGACCTCTGCCTGATCGAGAGGAGCCGGCGTGAGGGCGATGCCACCGACCTCGTTGCCAAGACCGGCGACGCTGGACGTCTCGAGACTTGCCGTGCCGACGCGGAGGAGAGCAATCGAAAAGTCTTCGTCGAGTCTTGGCAACAGAGCGGCACGGTGGCCAAACAGGGGACGAGAGACGGAACCTTCGGCGACGATCTGTGTAAAGACATTAAGAAAAACGGCAAGAAAGGTGACGGAGAGGAGGACGGATTCAAAGAGACAAGGCATGTAGTTGAGAAGGGGATAGGTGGAGTCGGAGAACCAAAGCACCCAATGAAAGTGGACGAGGGCGGCGATGGACACGAATGCGGAAGGGATGAGACGATGGTTTGACCATGTCTGTTTTATTCCCAGACTGTGTAGGATGGCGAGCTAGGATGGAGGTTTGAGCGTCTCGGGGGAAGGAGAGGGAGCTGGGGACGGACTTGCAAGAGAGGGAGAATGATGGTGAAGACAACATGTTTGTCCGGGCGAGGGGGGAGACCGTGGAGTTTGGTGCCATGAGTGATTGGGGATGAGTATATGTGCAATAGAAACGCATAGCCGAACTAGGGGGGTTGTGATGATTCGATGAGTAGCCGAGGTGGTGACGAGACAGACATGCGGCAGGATGACATACCAGATTAAACGGGGAGGCATTGCTGCTTGTGCCCTCCAAGGCGCGGGTGAGAGCCTCGACACACAGGGCACCGCACACGGAACAGAATGTGAACCAGCAGAGGGTAGGGGTGTCGCGCTGGGCGAGCGAGGGCGCAAGGGCGCGGAGGGAGGGCACGTCGCGGCGTGCGGTCTGGGCGAGGATGATGAGCCAGAGCAAGAGGGACTTTGATAAGAAGAAGAGGGAAGGGAGGCGGAGGAAGAGGCGAACAAGGGAAGAGGAGAGATTGAGCGGGAATATGGCACGCGGGAGGGCGTAGAGGAAGGATCTGTGGGTCGATAGCGGCGCGGGGAAGCGCGACGGTCTGAGGCGGGCGGGCACGACGATGTTTTGTATGCGGTGCATGAGGACGGCCTGGGGGGGGGTGAGACCGACGCGGGGGGCGAGAGGGGGACATACCATGACGAGGAGGCCGACGATGTAGCCCGATGTGAGGAAGCCCCAGGGGCCGGGGAGCGATAGCGCAGGGCCGTCGTGGATGCGGGGGGACCAGGGAGTGAGCTTTGGGATGAAGCGCGAGGCGTTGAATGTGGTGGCCATGGGAGACTTGCTCAGCCATCCAGCCGGCATAAATACGGCCATGTCCCTCGCCAGCTTGCTCGCCGCCACCCAGCCCGCGCTCCCCGTCCGCGCGAGCAGCGTCCGGCTGGTGGACAGCCCGCCCGCCTTCCATGCCCTCCTCCTCGTGCGCGCCCTCCCCCGCCCCCCGTCCGCGCTGACCTCCCCCAGGACACCCTCCGTCGCGCGCGACGACGCATCTTTCTCTCCTCCCTCTACATCGGCCCGTCCGAGCACAACCTGGTTCGTGCCCTCCCTCGCCCTCCCCGCCCGCTCACCCGCCCCAGCTAGCATCCCTCGACACCGCGCTCTGCCAGAACGACCGTCTCCGTCTCCACCTCAGCCTCGACTACAACCGTTCCACCCGCCCCGGCCCAGACAACCCCGTGCTCGCCCTCCTCCCCCTCCTGCGCACCCATGGCTCCAGGGTCCGCGTCTCCCTCTTTCGCAGCCCGAAACTTAGCGGGTCCATGTCCGCCGTCGTCCCTCCCCGTTTCAACGAAGGCTGGGGCACCTGGCACCCAAAGATATACGGCGCCGACGACGATGTCATTATCACCGGGTCCGTTTTCCCTTCCTTGTGCGCGTCCCAGCTCACCTCCCCCAGAGCCAACCTCAATAGATCCTACTTTACAAACCGCCAGGACCGCTACCTTCACTTCAAGGCAGAGCCAGTGCTCGCCGACTATTGTGCTTCCTTCCTGCAGCTAATGTCCTCCTTCTCCTATAATGTCTCGTGCTCACCTGGCATAGACACCCCCATAATACAATGGTCCGATCCATCCAGCCAGCCCTGGAAGATCCACACCAAGGTCCACGATGCACTGACCCAATTTCAAGCTGCCCATCTCACCTCCTCGCACCTTACCGACGACACGATCCTGTTTCCCGTCATACAGGGCGGTCAGTTCAACGTCCGCGAGGAAGAGCGCACCCTCTCCATCCTCTTCAATCACCTGGCATCTCAACACTCCACCGGCGCCCCTCCCCCGGTCCTAACTTGGACCAGTGGCTATTTCGGCCTCTACAAACCTTATCAAGACATGATCCTCAAGTCTCCCGCTGCATGCGACGTCATCGCTGCGAGCCCCAAGGTGGTTGCATTCGCCCACCCGTTTCTCATGTCTTTCTCATGCGTCACAGGCAAACGGCTTCTACGGCTCCCGTGGATTATCCGGCCTCATACCCGAAGGGTATACTCTGCTGGAGCAACAGTTTGTGCGTGCTGTTGGTGCAGCTCGTCGACTGCCCGACCAGTGTGACAATGCCATCGCGCTCTCAGAGTGGGAACGGCCGGATTGGACTTACCACGCCAAAGGT
>JBBPLV010000069.1:0-44297 GCA_038089975.1 Boletellus ananiceps | reverse complement strand
TCGGCGGTCTTGGAACTGTCCTTTGTGTGTCCCGCACCGATGCTCGCGGCGGTTGCTTGGACATCGCCGCCGTACCGCACGAGCGTGTCGAGTATAACATCCTGTCCAGGACATGGAACAGTTAGTAGGCTGGTCACCATTGCGATCAGTGTCTCGGTGTCGGCTTCACTCATCGTCACGGTCCGGGGAAAGCAACCAAGCGCTCAGGGGCAGTGCCTCCAAAGTCTTCAAGTTGTTCGGCTCTGCATCTCCTCCCCGTACATATAACTCTCAGTTACCACGACACATGGACAAGTCAGAGCTCCTCGTTGCTGTCCCCAAAAAACGGTATAGAATTCTGCCTGTAAACCTTGTACGTGATCGACACCTCCCAGTGGACGTTGTTGACCTGAAATGCATCGACCATAGACTCTAGCTTTGGTCACTGCTGCCCTTTTCTTCACCGCATCTTTCCTCCCGCTTTCGTATCCTATTGTCTCTCTCACCCGCAGTAATCCCTGGGAGGGCCTAGCATCACACTGTAAGGATGCGCAACCGATACATGCCACGGAATTCCTTGAGCGGCAGCGTTACCTTGCTCACGCCCTCCATGTGCTGAACGGGACTGCATACATCGCTGAACCAGGTGCCAGTGCGTTGTTCTTTGGCAACATCTCCGGTGCAGCGTGGAGTCTTTCTGAACGTCCTCTCCTACTCATCGTCTCTCCCCTCGTTAGCGAGGGGGAGGTATCGGCCCAGATCACGATCCTGACGCCTGCCTTCGAAGAAGATCGTGCAAAGCTGCTTACAGTTCCTGGCGCGAATATCACGTACGTGGCATGGCAGGAAGACGACGACCCATATGCTGTTGCCGTCGAGGCACTCCACACAGCCTACGGGGGACCCATCTTTGTCGACGGAATGATCCGCCATTTCGTCGTCGATGGGTTCGAAAAAGCGGCGCCTGGCTTACGCGTCCTTTCGGCCCCTGCGGAAATCACTTCTGTGCGTGAGCGCAAGTCGCCTTCAGAGATCGCACTCCTCAAATGTGTGAACGAGGTAGGTCCTGCACAAAGGAAATGTCTTGTTGGTAGTTGACACTCAGACAGGTAACAGTTCTTGCGCTCCGCGCCGTTCAGGCGCAGATACGCATTGGTATGCGTGAATCCCAAGTGCTCCAACTGGTCGACGAAGCGTTGGCAGTAGCTGGTTTGAGCGAAAGGTGGGCCTTGGTGCTGTTTGGCGGTGCGTTGTCATATGTTGGCCCGAACTGCCTCGGTCCAACCTCAAAGTCAAAGAGAATGCTGCACTTCCCCATGGAACTGGTACCGACCGTGTGTTGGGTACTTCAGACCTGATTCTGATCGACACTGGGGGTGTATTGTTTGGGTACCATAGCGATGTCACGAGGGTGAGTTGGTGTGACTCTGGTATGCACAGCCGATTGATCAGTGCGTGCAGACGTTCCAGCTCAAAGAGAGTCGGATACCTGAAGATCATTTTCGAATATGGTGGGACGTGCATGCCGCTCAGGCAACCGCCTTGCGCGCTGCCAGAGCGGGTGTCATCACGGCTGATGTGGACGGCGCCGCGCGCACCGAACTAAGCAAGCGGGGGGTTGGTCCCTATTTTACTCACAGACTAGGACACGGTAATTATTTCGTCCGCGGTGACTGAACCTTGACATCATTGATTGCATCCGTCCACAGGGATTGGGCTAGAAGATCACGAAACGCCATACCTCAGAGGTGGGTCCGATGCTGTTATCGAGATCGGACATACGTTTTCCAACGAGCCAGGAGTTTACATCAAGGACAAGGTAGGCGGACGTCGGACACCTCGTGTTTTGCTTGGTTGCGAGCTATTCCGTTTTGCGTTAGATCGGTGTTCGCTTGGAGGATTGCTTTTACATTGATGGTGACGGCGCCGCAGTTTACCTCACTGCGGGCGTGGGGGGACAGGCCAGGGATCCTTTACATCCGTGAAAACTGTTGCTAACCCCATAGAGACGACGGAGATGACCGGGTGCATTGATGCGAGAATACCGTGTTGTGAAATTCGATTGTCATGACATCGGGGCCCTGTGAGCTGAACGGTATATGGAAAAGGGCCTAGTGTATATTGAACAAAGTGATTACTGCCGAGCACTGATACAAGATCAGTATGTGAACAAAAAAATGGATGTAGTATACAGGGTTTAAATTCGCGGTGATGATATTCTCCGAAACAAAGCTCTGAGTCGAGGATGGGATGACAGAAGTGGAAACAAGGAAAGCGAGCGGTAAGAAAGGGTGGGCAAGGTTGAAATATAGGCACTGGGTCGAGGAGGGCTGACAGGCGCGAGCGTCAACAAGGTAAGTCAATGGGAGGGGCGCCAGGCAGGCGTGGGTGACGCTCAGAAGATCTCGAGGGTTTCGTCGGGGGAAGGAGCGGGAAGAGGAATTGCAGCAGGAGAGATGGGCGTGGAAGCCGTTGTGGGGGAAGAGCGGATGGGAGAGAGGGTGATATCGTGAGCAGCATGGCGGGAGAATGGATTGCGGGTCTGCATGCGGGAGATGGGAGAGGCTGCATGCATCGGACCGGTAAGTGGTCACATCAGATGTGCAGGAGAAGACATACAGAGGACTTGGGCGTGCCATCTGGAGGCGATCTCCGCGCCCAAGATATCCCAGTTACTGGAGAGGTGGTCGGGGATGGGCTCTGGGGAGCAGGTAGGAGTTTGCCTGAGAGGGTCCAATTCGTCGGGAAGGGCTAAATTTGGCTGATCCAGCTTCGAGAACGACGAGTCCATCTTTGACTTTGCCTTGTATGCGACACCGAAGGCGGGGAGGGTGAGAGCGCCGTTCCTGCGAGGACGGAGGACGGGAGACGAGGGGGGGAAGATGGCGGGACGGAGGATGGAGAGAAACTCTTCGAGGGCCTCGGAGGAAAGACTGGCGCTGCGAAAGGGATGAGCTGGAAGCTTGGCAAGCTCGAGAGACGCACCGAGGAGAGGCGCGGGGGGGCGAGGCGTCGATGCGCTTCGGGTCGTCGGCGTTCTCTGCGTCATCGAGGTGCACGAGTTTGAAGGAACGAGGACAGGCGGCAGCGAGTCGAACCGGTCTGGGTGCGACGAGGAGTGGATTATCATTCACATTAAAGTTCATGTTGCGAACGCGACACAATCGCCGTCAGTCAGCCCACTGCCTCGCCGCCACCCCCTCCTGTTTGGCCTTGTTTACCTGCATATACCCCCCCTGACCCGCTTCTATAAAAACCCGCTCGCGTCCTCCCATTCCTCCCCATGCCCTCCGACCCGAGCCTCGACGAGTCATGTCCACTCCTTCGCGACCAAAATGTTGAGGCTCAGACACCTCCCCCGACGCCCGTCTCAAAATGCCAACTTGCCGCACTTTGCACCGTCAGGATCATCGAGCCGATCGCATTCACTCAGCTTTTTCCCTACGTGAACGAGTTCATGAGTGATCTCCATCTCACGGACGATCCCTCTCGCGTGGGCTTTTACAGTGGCCTTGTGGTGCGCCTCATTCGATCTGCTCCTCTTTCGTCCTCATCTTTCCTCAGGAGAGCGCTTTTGGCGTTGCTCAGTTGATCTCTATATATCAGTGGGCTCGTCTCTCTGGTTTGTTCACATCCTCAGATCTGCCCGCCGCGCACTAACGGTTCATTCAGACACCATCGGACGCCGTCCCGTCGTCCTCGCAGGCATCCTGGGCACCGCGGTCACCACGTTGGCTTTCGGATTATCGAAATCGCTTCCCCTAGTCCTCGTTTCTCGATGCATCGGTTATTCCCTCCTTTGTTCCACCTTGCTCCTTGCTGACATTTCTACAGGGGGACTGGCTTCTGGCAACATCGCCGTCATCCACTCAGTGCTCGGCGAAATTACTGATGCCACTAATCAAGCCTCTGTTTTCCCCATTTACGGTCTTATCTATCCTCTAGGCTCGATCATCGGGTCCGTTTGCGCTTCCCGTTTGGAAAAGCGCCGCTCATCCATTTCTCAAACTTAGTCCGATGATCGGTGGATCATTTTCCCGTCCCGCTGACAAGTATCCACGGTTTTTTGACTCCAAGTTCTGGAGGGAATACCCATATTTTCTTCCTTGCCTCGTTGCAGCTGCTATTGCTTTCATCGGTGTCGGCCTTGGGTTTATCTTCCTAGAGGAGGTACGCTTTATCCTTCGTCGCTGGTCCCGCTAACCATCTCCAACACGCAGACCCTTCCCGGAAAACGTAAACAGAATGGCGAAAAACGCCCTGTCGCGTCGGAAGGCGTACGCGATGTGGATTTGCCCCCGCGTACCGCCCCCGACAAGCCTATGGGTTTGGGGCAGCTATTGTCATTGCCAGTCATATGGGCATTGGCGATGTCGGGCTTTGCGCTTAGTTTTCTTGCAACAGCCTTTGATGTCGTGTTCGTCCTGTTTTGCTATTCTCCTGTTCATAGTGGTGGCCTAGCTTTTTCTGTGAGTCCTTGCCGTCGTTCCGTTTTATTTCCGGGAAACATGACCTTTATCTTTTCCAGGAGTCACAAATTGGTTATTCATTGGCAACATCCGGCGCGATCTCCGTTGTGTTTCAAGTCTTCATCATGTCATATCTATTACGCACATTTGACCATGCGAAAATTTACAATTTCTGTATGGGGGTGTGGCCAATTACCTACATCGCACTTCCCATCTTGAACATTATTGCACGCAACGGTATCAATGAAGAAACAGGTCAGATGAACGTTTATACCACTGCTGCACTTTGGACGGGCATTGCCATTGACCTTGCTCTCTCTCGAGTTGGCACTCTGGGATACTCGTCGGTCACTTTCCGCGGCGATTCGAATGGTGGCTGATGGTTTGGAGCAGGCTGAGTATAATTCTCATCAAGGAAAATGCGCCTTCACCGGCATCTTTAGGACAATCAAATGGTATCGTCCAGTTCGCCATGTGCTCAGCGCGGTCATTTGCCCCGTTCCTGGTTAGGTGAGACCCGTGTTCCCCGAAAACAGATCAAATGCTCTTATTCTCGGTGTTCAGTTCCTTCTTTGCACTATCCATCGATAACGACCTCCTCGGAGGGTATTTGTGGGTCGTCATCATGGCTTCCCTTGCGTATTACAGCACGACTATTTCTCGCACGATCTCGCTTCACAGCAAGAGAACCGTCCCTTGATATCCCAAACCACGATTTCACGCTATTACATATTCCTTATCAGCAACCGCATCTTCGCCTATATCATCAAATGTAGCCGCTCAATCAAGCCGGTCAACCCAAAAATGTGCAATATCCTCATGTTTTATATCAAGTTACCCGAATCAATTCCGTGGATTATCCGAAAGTAGTTTGTGCTGTATCCGACCATACAATCTGGACTATGACAAAACTCGGGAAACTACAATTTGCTTGATTGTCTGTTCACCTCGCCAAGTGCGTAGAGGGCGTCGAGTTCGACCTTGTATTTGGCATAGGCATCCTTGCGACGCAGTTTGAATGTCGGCGTCAGCGTGTTGTCATCCACAGTGAAAGGATCCATGCTCAGATGAACACGTTTCACGAACTCGAACCTAGAGGCAAAAAACGCATCAGTTGGTTACGAAGGAAAGCATGTATAAAGTACCCAGCGAGCCGATTCTTCCTTGCTTCCTGGGTAAGTAATTCAAGGACCTCCTGGATCACCCTGGGATCTTTCACCGCCTCCCTAAGTACCTTGGCTTCGTCAGGGGTGACTTTCTGCCCAGATACTGCCGACACCAGAGGTGCAAAGATGGCAGGGTCGGGAACCACGACAGCGATCAGGTAGGACTGCAGCGGGTCGCCATGCACATAGATTTGTTGCACGACTGGGCAGGCAGTATACATGTTCTCGATTTTCTCCAGTGCGACATACTCGCCTTGTGCCAACTTCATGATATTCTGGACCGAGACTGCATCACAATAGAGGGTGCGAGAACGAGGATACATACCTTTACTCTGTCAATGATTCTGAAGCGACCTTGGCTGTCCACTTCTGCAACGTCGCCAGTGTGTATCCATCCGTCCTTCAGAGTATCCTGAGTATTCTTGTCATCTGAGACTATATGAATTCATAGTCTCGCGTATAAATTCTGCACGAACCTTTGTAGTATCCGATAAAACAATTCGTGCCTCGGACGCAAAGCTCTCCGCGAGGGTGTGGTTTGTCCTCGGACGTGTAGTTCATTGCAGGCACATCGATGAGCTTTAGTTCGTTGACAGGCGCAGGAGGCCCGATGGTACCAGTGCAGGTGGGGTCCGCTTGAATGGTCCGAGTACAGGTACCACAATTCTCCGTCATACCATATCTGAGAGAAACGTTAGCCGTTCACACCCGAACGAGAAGCTCCCGAACTCACCCTGAGAACGAAAAGGATTGAGAAGTACTCAATGGGGCAAAAAAAAAAAGTGTAGAGCTGCATACCTTCGGCGACCTCACAGTAAAAAGCAATCTTTATAAAGTCGATTACACGTGCACTGATTGGAGCAGAGCCAGTGCTGATCATAATCACATTACCACCGAGGACAGCTCGAATCTTCATGGAATACTGCATCTCCACAAGTGTTTACGTTCCAGAATACCACGTACCTTGCTAAACACGAGGAAATCCCATAATGGGTGCGTGACAGAACCTGTTGCGTGTAGTTGATCGAGTTTCGCCTGAACGGCGTTTCTGAATAGTGCCCCCTTCACACCAGGCGCATTGCTAGCGGCCATGGCGGATTGGTATATTCGATTGAGTACTCGCGGAACAGCTGGGAAAATGTGGGGTTTCAGGGCTTGTGCATCTTCAAGGAGTCTCAAGGGATCCCCAGTGAAATATCCGACGCAACCACCGATGGCGATGGTTGCCAATTCCACCGCCCGCTGAAACGAATTCATCAGACAGAGTGTAGTATGGAAGGTTTGTAATCACTTCATATATATGAGCCAATGGAAGATAAGATAGAAGGCAGACATTCGCAGGGTATGCAAGGCCAAACGTGATTGAATGCGCCGAACTCGCAAGGTTTCCATGAGTGAGAATGGCTCCTGCAGAGATGTCATTAAAGAAAATAACTGGACTGCATTGGAGCGCATCACCCTTGGGACGGCTTGTAGTTCCCTGGTTGATTCGAGGGTCAGGGTGAAATCGCATGCACAATAAGGTGAAGCGTACGGAAGTGTAGCACAGTGATGCGACCTGGTCCGTTGTGGCGGGCAGAGGGTCGATGAGGTGTGCTTCACCAAAACTCTCAACTACAGTGTGAATGTTAAATGACCAAACAGTAGCCCAGAAAGCAGAGCAACGCACTCTCGTTTAGTTCTTTTATTTCCACATTGACAGTTTCGGCCCACGATACAAGTGCGTGACGTTCTTGTTTATTTAGCGGATCAAACGAGACGATCATCTTCAAAACAGGAATCTTGGATGCCATCCTGAGAAGTGTCGGTATATGATCTGAAGTCGTGAATACAATAGAGAGTGCGGAGTGGTTGATACTGTGGCACGAGTCAGTTCAGTAATAGCCGGTCTTTGGACCACCATACATGAAGTCTGCGAAAACGTAAGCTTGTGAGACACATCCACCATGGAATTTTATCCATACCAACTGAATCTTTTCCTAGAGTATCATACAAGCTGACGCCAACTTTACCGTATGCATGCAGAGCAAGTTCAACGATTTGCCACTCTAATGTTCGACATGCGTCATTATTCCCGAGTGCCGTGCCCAATCACCGCCTACCTGGTCGATTTCGCGACCAAATGCCAACCGTTTGCAGATCCTCTCCTGCGAGAGCCCCCGATTTGAAGAGCTCGTGCAAGGCACTGCCGACCTTGCGTCTCCTGGCATCGACTTGCCTGTAGGTCTCCCACACGTACGGTCCGAACTTCAGTGGCTGCGTAGAAAGGGCGGGTCTGTAGCCAAAGAGCCTAGCGTCTGGGTCATGTTGGTAGCCATTGTCAAAGATCTCTGGTAAAGTCCTGAAAATCCCGGGCGCGTTGCCGTCAATGAACTCGAACAAGGCTACGGTATCGTGAGATGGTCAACATCCCACGTTTGCGGGCACGGTACTCGCCATTGCGATAGTGAGCTGACGAGGAGTCAATGACAGAGAACCTGCAGGGAAGGGCACGTACCGGTCTGGCCGGGCCGTTTCGTGCCAGGTACAACCACGGACTGGGTCGTGTAGTCGATTTTCTCGGGCAGAGGGACTGGATGCATGACCATGTCGTTCGTTGTGACGGTCGGGAGGAAGTGGGCGTTTCAACACAGCGTCGGGTTTTTCTGAGACGGGAATTCGGTGGCCGAAGTGACGAAAGCGGATCCGATTCGGTTACATCATGTTGCGCCAGCCCCTGGTATCGACCCAAACGAAACGGTTTTACAACATTGTCTCGGAAGGAGACACAGAACGAAACGACCGCTCCTCACCAACCCGGGCGACTCGCGAGGACCAGCCCATCGCACACGGGCACACGAAAAACACGTGCGACATACGTGAATATCACAAGATTCCATTCATACGCGATCACGTGACGGCCATTTATCTTCACACGCGCGCTTGTCCTCTGGCCAAGGCTGATGGAGCCCCATGCAGAGATTACGAGCCTACGCGCCCAAGTCGCCAGCCTCCAGGAAGAGCTTGCCTCACTTCGCGCTCGGTATGACACGCTCCTGGAAGCCAAGAACCGGGCCGCGGAACACTACAAGGCTGACTACAAGAAATGGCGAGACTTCAAGTGCTGGCTGTTTCGTGGCACTGAGACGGACGACCATGTCAAGGCACTTCTTCAGGGTGGCGAACTGGACACATACACGAGGGTGTCAGCGCTTCGAAAGCGAAAACAATTTGAAGACTTCGCGCCAGAGCAAGCTGACCATGAAGTAGACCACGAACAAGAGGGCAAGGTCGATCTTCGCTTGCCTCTAACTGCGGTGGGATCCAGGCACCGGCCCAGAAAGTCGTATCACGGTGAATCCTCAAGCAAGGTTCTTTCGCCGTCTCCCGGCATCAACAAAGATCCGTTTCCAACGCCACAGTCAGCAAATCGTGATGATACACCCTTGGCGTTCGGTCCCAAGAATGGTGGGTTGACGTCCTCTTTCGGACCGCTGTGAACTGAACTCGTCCGCAGAGATGGCGTGTAAAGAAGAGCCGTGCCGGCCGATTCCGCTGACAGAGCCTCGCAAAGGCAGGGGAAGATACGCACACGTACCGTACGTGCGAAATGGGCGATCTGCCGACGCCTTGTGACACCGGCCTACAGGTCGGGAATAGACACAATCAACGCCAGGTTTTCTATTCGAACAGACAGAAATAACGGTATAGATTTCCAGTACGATGCTGTCGTTCGCAACCAGCAAGAACGAAAGCATATGCTTGGAACCGATTGCGAATGCTGTCGGGACGTGAGTAGCGATGGTCCTTGTAAGGATCCTTTACAGGCTAAACCGTCACTTACCAGTACTATGACGTTGTCGGGCCATTACCGGCTTCGCGTCAACCGCTCTGGCGAACGCCGACAAAGCGCAAATCACCCCACAACCTTCATGAGTCGGACAATGACAAGGAGAATACCGATGAGGTGGAGGAACACAAACAACTTATCTCGCGACACCGTCATCATTGGCACAGACCGAAGACCCCCCCTGGTTATTGGGACATTGGATTCCCGGACACACAAGAAGTTTTCGATATCAATCGGCGCGCGGCGGAAATGCATAAGCGCAAGCTCGTCGAAGTAGAATCAGAGGCAAAGTATGTGTTTCATTGGGTGTATAAGGCAACCTCCTGAAGCGAAAACCAGGAACAACAATGGCAGATACGTAGAACGTGTGCCAAGGACACCTTGATCGACGTCGTCAACAACCTTATGATGGATCTGTAGGCATTTGCGGGAATGTGTCTAGCATTTGCCCTCGCAGAAGTCTTTTCCCAAGTCGGATCGGGTGGTAATGTTGTGCGAGTCGCCGCCAAAGGTCAGCTGCCGAAACGTCGGTTTCGTGTCAGAGAGGGATGGAACAAACCTACCGTACTGTGCAAAGACAACTGCATACGGAAGTGGATGACTCTACAAAAATCAACAAGATGTCTGCCAACAAAAAAGTGGAACGTACCTCAACCGTTACAGTACAACCGAGAGCTGTGTGTTTTACCCGCAAGTATGTGTCCCCTGGATTCTTGTTAGATTAAAGATAAGTGAGTTGCACCCAGGTCACCTACCAGGGAGTCTTTGGGGGTCTTTACTCCTCAACATGAGAGCAAATAGCGGGAAGTGATTCATGAATGCCAGCAACGTCTCGCAGCTAGCACACAAGATAATTGTTCCAAGCCGGATCTAACTCAAAGGTCATGATTGCACCGTGATTCCAATCCGTGAGCAACCGCACCAGTGCGAAAAGTGCATAATAAACCAAGATCGTCGGAAAAAGATGGGCAGCCAGTGTGAACAAGATCGTTCCAAGCAGCAGTTGGTCGATGTCGTAGTCCCAGGGATCCGTACGGTTTCGAAGTGTGTTATATCGTCTACCTATCCATTTAGAGACACGTTGAGTAACATAGCAGAATCCCACGGAAACAGTCGCACCTCTAAAGAGGTTCCACAACGAACCAATTAGCAAAAGCACATGTCGATAGATCGTTGAGGAGATGAAGTAGCAAACATATAAATGAGCAGTGAGAACACCGATAAAGTCGAGGGCTAGGGAAACAGTCATCGTCATGCCGAGAAGGCAAGTGGTCTCCACGATGAAACTAATGGCAGGCAACAGTGAGAAACTATGGTGAAGAAGCTCTATGGCGCCTGGGTAAGCCAGCTGCAAGCAAAGAATAAGTTGAATGCCCACTCGTCCACCGTGTTATCAGACCTATGAACCCATGTGAGTAGAACCTGCTCAGTTCTGTGTTAAGTTTCAGGCCTGCTGGCCAGCTGTCTAGCCACAATAATAACCGCTGGACGCGGATAGCGAGGGTGCCCTATTTGGTGGCGAGTATGTAAGGAAAACTCTCGTGTACCTTAGATCCCATACCTCAAGACCATACGCAACCATAGCGTTGAGCACATTGCGATTCTGACAAAGGAACTCGCGAAATGCAAAGCCAATGATGAGATCGTTCAAGATTATCCAAATGCTGTTGTAGTGCCTGCACGGTGTCATACAAGGGTAGAAACCCCGATACACGATTAAAATACCTGTTGTATACATGACTTGAGAGTGCTATATCCTCGTTGAATTGCAGGTGTTGCCGTCCAGTTAGCTGATACAGCATCATCGCTCGCTCCTCCGCTTGTCGTACTGAATTGAGAGTGAGCATCCTGAAACTTTTAGAGGTAACAGGATCACGAACCCGCGAAGCTACACCCTCTTAACTTCGATAAGAGGTCGCACTTCCAAAAAACACAGGGGAATGACGGGGATGCTGTGTGATGTTCCCCTTGCCCAATGGTCCGTCTCACATCCCTACTCGAGTTGCCCTTTAAAGGCTGAACCCGACTGTTTTGTACAGCTTCTTCGAGTGACTTTGCTGCGTTCCACTGTGTGCTGGCATTCGGGACAGGACACGAAAAAAAAACTAGACACCGCTCACCAGGTCAACCACAAGTCGGTACTCAGGAGCACTGAGTGATGCACCTCGCCGCTGCGTAAAGTCATGGGCAAGCGACATCTCTATCGGCGTCTTCATCTCGGTGGGGACGGGGGGGAAACCAAGAGCGTCGACTTCTGCCGCATAAAACCGCATGGAGCCTTTAGCATGACGCTGGTAGTATATGAAAGTAAATGGGTCCGTTCTGAGTATTTTGTCAGTCCTTGTCAATCGTGATGTGCGGAATCACAAGCACAGCGATGGGTCATGATCCTTTATGTGCGGGACGTTGATTGGGCGGGCCGAGAAAACAGCGTATCCAAGGACGGTAGGCGTCCCACACAAGGCAGGGAGCGCTTGACGATCACTAGACTGGACGGCGTCCGCTAGAGCTGCGTCAGCGTCGGCTCGCTGGCTGGCATGAGCACTAGAGCAGGCGAGTCTGAGCGCCTCGACTCACCGTGTTTGCGTGGAGGACGCCAGCAACACACACGATGTGATGTTTGATCCAACCGTAGAAGAAACCGTCGTAAAGGACATCACGCGGCCAGAAAATCGTTGACATCGACGGTGGCGGTCTACAAACGAACCGCCTCTACTCGGTCCGGTCGGCCCGAAGGCTTGTTTCGGGCTGCTGGCAAGATACTTGCAAAAAAAGGTTGCAGCGAAACATATATATTGATGTATGTAACTCCATCTACTACGCATGTTTCCCGTAATATTCCCGTGCGGAAGATGCTACGGGCACCTCGATTTGAGAAACATTCGGCTTGGGTCGATGTGTATCTACAGCCCCGATGGGTAAGGTATACCTGAAAGTCATCGTCAGCTACAGCAGGATGTGCCACGTAAACTTATACCTCTCTTCATCGCAGCCATACGCTTTTGGTGTCAGCTTGATGACCGTATGCAGTGGAATCTTGATGTAAGGGAGGTCCGCTTGTGGTAAGTCATGAAAGTATGCATATCTATATCGTAGCTATTTTGAAGGGCAAGAATGGGGCAGATAAACGACCACTCACAAGCATCGCAGGATCGCCTGATGTCCGAAAATGATGATATTTTCTTGTCGTTCGAGCTCCATGATAACAGGCTCCAATCGCACAACCACGTCGCGGTAGGACTCCCCTCCTCTGTAACGGTAATTAAACTTGTCTTCATCGCGATTCGCAAAGTCGTCCGGGTATGCTTGCTAAATAAGGATCATCAGCGACCCTTCTGTCGGAAAGCCGGAGTACCGACCTCGATCTCTTTGTATGTCATTCCATCACAGACTCCAGCATCTAATTCATCCAAAGACTTCCACGTCAATTTAGGATAAGGTAGATATTGTGCTGTCTGGATTGTGCGCTGAAGAGTAGAAGTCCAGACCTACGTAGATATTCGCAGAATGGACATGAAATACCACGGCGAAAGAAAGATGGGCTTACAGTCAATGCAGCGTCTCCAATATGTTTACGGATAAGTTCCGGGAGAGCTCTAGCGTATTGAAGCCCACGTTCAGATAATGGAGAGTCTCCACCGATTTTTCCCTCGAGATTGAACTGACTTTCCCCATGCTATGACCAGTTTTGAGCTCGTTCCAAAGAGAACTGAAAGGTGTCCTTACTCTAGAGAAGAAGATACTTCGGGGCTTCACGTGGAGATTCATGAGATAAAAGGCAATGCGACTCTGCAAGTATCCATTGATGCGTGAGAGTGTAACCTCTCTTCCAACGTCGGTTATTCGAAGGTACGAGAGGTGAGGTTCTGTGATGGTCTCATAGACGGCCTCGTATTCCTTGATACGCCTAATGAAGTCGCGTTCGGCAACCTCTCTTGGGAGATCTTTGTAGTCCGGATCGCCTGAGGAAACTTTGAGAGCCACATTAGCTGCTATCACAGCAGGATCACTACAGACAGATTCGAGGAAGACAACTTGAATCCCCTTCTCCTTGGCCACTCGGGTTTCAATTTTGGCACTGTGGTGCCATCAAACTCGATGAATGGTAATGAGTATGTGATACTTGCCGCCGACTTCGTGTGCTGTTGGTAGCATCTGCGCAGTTCAGTCCAGGCATCCGAAAAGATCCGAAGAGATACCTCACCATGTATACCTACATTACCGCCATTCTTTAGCCACTGTATCAACATTTCTAAACTGTCCTCCGCCAACTTGTCTCGATTCTTGGTCGCTTCGGCATTATTGTGACTAAAGTAATTCGCTGTATGATCCTCCTTGATCCCGCTCCTGATAAACGACATGAGCTCCGGAACACCAAACGATCATCAGCACGTACTGCAGTGCCTTTTGTCTCGCGCGGGAGCGGCGAAGCTGCCCCACGTTGAATACCTTGCGAGCAATCTGAGTGGTGTCTATTCGGCACGCAGTCTGCAAACCTGTCTACCTGAACGTCATATTCTAGCCACTGTGGGCCGACTCAGCAGATAGGCCGTGCGCAGTACGAGAACAACAACCTTGAGATATCGCATGAGCTTGTTACTGAGGTAGGACTTTCCCCGGGCGGGCAGTCCAACCTGGACCAGACTGTTAGCGCTTGGGACAGGGACAGGTGAAAATGGTGTACCATGGCGAGTACGATCTTGGCTTCAGAATAGTCCGGCTTCGCGACTTGCGACACTTGTTGATGCGTTGGTCATGAGGATGATCAGTGCAGACACACCTTTGTTTCCGATGCCGACTACGGAGCGTGGAGGGGTTGGCGCCTGAGAGCCCTTGCGACTCGATGCAGCAGATTCATCAAACTGCTTGAGCCTGTGTGTGCCATGAGACAGATGTCTCGATTTTGGATGAAGACAACGCACATGGGCCCTCCGGCTCCAAAGATGACCGGGGGGTGCGCACGATCTCTGAGGAGGGCGTTGTCGGTGGACTGCATGTCGTCGAGGATCCCGAGGGGCTCCCGGGAGGGGATGGCAAGAGGACACTGGATGCGCTCGCGGTCCGCCATCGCGTTTCGGTTCGACAAGCGAGTCCGCCCGCCGCCACATCCGCGCGCCTTTCTCGGATGGCGACGGTCATCTCGCATGCCCTCCAGCCGCACCGCGCGCTCCACTCGACGCTATCGACAACGTTCGCGCTCAACCCGCCCCATCCTGACTGCCATTTCTTTGCGCTGTACACACTTCCCCAGAGCGTCATCGTCGACAGATATGAGCTCATGGACCGCCGCCTTTCCTTTGAGTTCTGGGGCGAATCAAACCTGGAGCTCCCTGTGTTTGCTCTTGACCAGACTGCCAATTCTCTGCTGCTGATCTCTGTGGATGCTCACTCGAGACAACCTGTCGTAGACATTCCCGTCCACGCACGGTATGGCGAACCAAACACGTTACCCTATACGATCACAGTATCTTCCCCCGTGAGCTTTTGGGCCTGTCCATCCTCCGGTGCGCGTGCCCCATAGGATGTTGCCCCTCACGCTCTGAAAATACCTTAGCGAGTGTATCATCCACATTTTCCTTCGAGCCACCCGTAGCAAATTCGACCATGCTCGGGTCGTTGGCACATTTCTCCGCCCCAAGCACGTCATCGTATCGTGCGTTGCTTCAAGTCCCTGTGGCTTCCACACGGGACTTGTTGCCTGTCGAGACGGGGACC
This sequence comes from Boletellus ananiceps, assembly GCA_038089975.1. Lineage (NCBI taxonomy): Eukaryota > Fungi > Basidiomycota > Agaricomycetes > Boletales > Boletaceae > Boletellus > Boletellus ananiceps. The sequence continues at coordinate 29,139 of JBBPLV010000069.1, read as the reverse complement.
ACGACCGTCATCCTCATAGCGTTTCTATGGCTAGTCTACCGCGCTTGCAGAGCTGCGATCGCAATCGAGTCCTGTCACCTCAAAGAACAATAAAGTCGCTCAATGCGTGTTTCTACGGACGTGACGAAGATGCAATAGCAAGAGAGATCTGTACGTACAAATACCCGACACAAGCTGGCGTGACGTCCAATCTGAGTGTGCGCCATCGAGCTAGACAACCACGCAACGCCGTTGTTTGACCATCTTTCCCCAGCGGCCCTTCATGCTCTCTTTGAGGGCGAGGTTGAACACATCCTGGACACCGGTCCCAGTCTTGGCCGAGCATTCAACGTACTTGGCCCCGATCTCCTTTGCCACATTTGCGCCTTGCTCGGTCGACACTGGCACCTGTCCCTGCGCGCTGAGCATACGTCGTGTGTGGTCGTCTTTCCGTAGGTCGATCTTTGTGCCCACCAATATGAGAGGGGTTCCTTCGCAGAAATGTGCTACCTCGGGATACCACTTGAAAGCGTAGTTCAGGAAATGTAAAATACCAGGAACTGGGTTGGGATGCCAACCTTGTCTTGAACGTTTCCAAGGCTAATTGGAAAGTCGATGGAAAAGACAATGAGGATCACGTCGCTCTCGGGGTAGCTCAGTGGTCGTAACCGGTCGTACTCTTCTTGTCCTGCGGTGTCCCAAAGCGCGAGTTCCACCAGCTTCCCCTCGAAATGGATCTGCGTCACGTAATTCTCGAATACTGTTGGTATGTACGACTGCCAGGTAGTTGCTCTGAGCGTGCAGACCAAATTTTGGGACGGATGTATGCGCACCTCTGGAAACCTGTTTTCTGCATACACGATGAGGAGACACGTCTTTCCGCACCCGCCTTAGTACGATATTATTGAACGATACTGTGAACGACGAACAAAGTGTCCCGCGCACCATCACCCACAACGACAAGCTTCTTCTTTAGGTCTGGTCGGCGAACACCACCGTGGTATGTTGGCTCCATGGTTCCAGAACTGCGCGGGCGACTTTGAACGATGTACTGGGAGTAAAAAGACAGGAAACACGCGCGAGGGTATAGCGCTGCCAATGGCGTCCCGAACCTCGTCTATGTACAGTGGTCACGTGCTAGACATATCACCGAGGGGGCGTCGCCCAACCGGAACTGCAAGCACACCCCAGCTGGCGGGCGTCGCTTGTGGTCCGAGTCGCGGACGAGCTTCCGGGGATGATGGTTAAATAGACATCGTATAGTAGCCCGCGCGTATTGCTTCCTTCCAACGACCTCGAAGCATATTGGATCTAGTGAAAGAAGACCTGACTACCGTAGTGCTCTCGCGCAAGCCCGCGGCGTCGAGTCCTTCAGGCCCACGGCGCTCGAGCGCAGGGGGGACTCCGAGACGGGGTGTGGCGGTGCAGCACTCGCCAGCGTTTCGGCCAAGTCACGCCCTTGACATGCGTCACGTCGCAGCACAGCCGTGACAGTTCCTTCGTCCCGCCCCCCCAACTCGACGTCCAAGTCTCCTCGTCCTTGACCCCCACGATGCATACCAGCGAATACGACTATCTTTTCAAGCTTCTCCTCATTGGCGACTCTGGTGTCGGAAAGGTTCGGTTTTCCCTGTGGCAATCCACGTCAATTTGTTCAAAATCCACCTACTCTCTAGTCTTGTCTCCTCCTTCGGTTCGCGGATGACACATACACGGAGAGCTATATCAGTACTATTGGCGTAGACTTCAAGATTCGTACCATCGAACTCGAGGGCAAGACTGTCAAGCTCCAGATCGTAAGTCCTCCTCTTGGTTTTGCCCTAGGGCTCGTGCCTTGTATGCCACCAAGTCCCTGTTTGGGAGTCATCACTATGTCTTGCGCAAGTTACTGACTGCAACCCATGCCCGCACCAGTGGGACACGGCCGGTTTGTGCTTCTTGACACTCTGCGTATGCCCTCAATGACTGTAGAATAGGTCAGGAGCGCTTCCGTACCATCACCTCATCCTACTACAGGGGTGCTCATGGCATCATTGTCGTTTATGATGTCACGGACAACGGTAAGACCTGCGTGTCGTTGCTCGACGATGGTCGCTAACTAGACGTCTCCTAGACACCTTCACAAACGTAAAACAATGGCTTCAGGAAATTGACCGGTACGCGTCGGAGGGTGTCAACAAGTTATTGGTAGGAAACAAGTCCGACCTTACAAGCAAGAAGGTGGTCGAGTACACCGTGGCAAAGGTAACGAGTTTCTGACTGATATATCCTCCCCACTCTCCTCAGCGCTGCCACTTTAGGAATTCGCTGATCAATTGATGATCCCTTTCCTGGAGACCTCCGCCAAGAACGCGACAAATGTCGAGCAAGCATTCTTGACCATGGCCAAGCAAATCAAAGACAGGTAGGCAATTCCCCGAATGCACGACGACATAATGCTGAGTGTCGTTTCAGAATGGGGTCCACGTCGACACCCGCCGGTGGCGCCAAGTCGTCGACTGTTACTCCCGGACAGTCTGTGCAGCAACAGCCGGCTGGTGGGTGCTGCTAAATGGGGACACCTGTGGTGTACTAGCGAAGTTGTCTATGATCAACTTTGGGGATATCGTCAGCATCACGCATGCGGTACAGTAGGAGCGATATTCTTTCATTTATATATCACCTTCCCTCCAGAGTACTGCTATAGGTCGTTGAACACTGTTGGTTCCCATCTAAAGCTGGCCTCGGATTGTTGCTTTTCTTTTTCTTAAATTAGTCTTACTTGTCGAGTGTCGAGCTAGCGGAATCGTCTTGGCTTGTCCTTGTGTGTCCAGAACGTCTGATCAGCCCATTGAAGCTGTGGGTCAAGAACAGCATGCCACCGTGCCAGTTCAACAACTGGCTTCTTGACTTGCAGTTTGTCTGCGTCTACATCCGTATCATCTCTTGCAATGTCTGATGCTGTCCCGGCCATCGTCACGATCTATAGTCACTGGTCATTCTCGTTCGAAAGCCTGGGGTAAGAGCCCCGCTTCGCTTCCTGGGGGAAAAGGATCCTGGAGACGAAGGGCGCCTCGAAAAAGATATTGGTTTTTCGATGCCATGCATGGGAGCTATTTCCTTTCATCCGGTAAGCCTAGAACGCGTCTTGGGCAGTGGAGACTCAACGTCATGACCCAAGTATCGACATGTCCTTGCCAATGAGATGAATGATAACGGCGTTTCATTTCAGACGGACAGGTTCAACCCAACCATGGATGCCCCGTTTCAAACCAGCATTAAATCTGGTCGTGCGATCAAGTTCAAGGGCTGATATCCAGATTCACAGCTGCAAGCAAAATGTCCTTGCGAGTTGGGCTTGTAGGTCCCCCCGATATTGCGCAATCGTAGCCGAGTTGTACCACGGAGGCATCGGCGACTTATGCTTGTGCCCGGGTCTGCAATCACTCGTTCTTTAATGTCTGTCTGTCTCACAGACGTCCATGACTGGTTCCTCTCTCATCGCGCTCGGCAGATCCACAGAGGAGAATGTCAAAGCCACGGTAAAGCCGACAAACGTACATGGCCATACGCTGGCCGCACCCAAAGAGTCTTTAGGACAGTCCGATGCGAGGTCTGGGTTCATCAAACCAAGAACGATGATGGTCAGGGTTCAACCGACACTGTTCGTTGGCTCTAACTGATGACCGGTTACGGTCTTTTGCGGTATGAGCATGTGGACGCTTGACACGCCTTTCTGCGAGCAGACTAATTTGCAAGGTCGTACCTCCAGCATAGGTAACGTTTCGTTCGAATAGACTGACGGATAACGACAGCCGAAGTGATGGTGATGAAGAGTAGAGTGCTTGAAGGGACATAGGCGACGCAGGCGATGAGACTCAGGAGGTCAATGATTAATTAGGCGAGTACCACAGCTGAACCCGTGACGAGGTGATACCGCCCGCCGTCAGCCTTATCACGGGGGCAGTTCTTTAGGTGGCAAGAAAGTTCCCGATGTCAGGAGTATGGTAGGATTTGCCGCATCCGTCGCACTCGATCCCATGTTCTGGCCCCCCGCGTAAACGTCTGTCATTAACTGCGCCGGGGACCAGTTCGATCTAGTAAGATGACTGACAAGAATTGAGACCTCACCGCTGTCGTCGCGACCACATTGCACCCTTCTGGTCCGCTAGGATGGATTCATCTCGACTCTGACGGCGAGTATGTAAGCTCATGTTCCCGCATCCGCTGTGGGCCGTATGTCTCGGGAGAAGGAGCATCTCGTATTACGATGGGCCCCACTGAGACACATTTCGTTCGTGTCGTGGCCTGAGTGCTACCAACTTACGCACTCACGCGTCTGTTAGCCGACCGTCGCTTCGAGGACAATAAGATGGTACGTGCTCCCTTCCCACCACCAAGGAACACGTCAGGGACACATCGCCTCTTCCCACAGCGGGATTCATGGCGTCGTCACGGACAGCGACGAGACATTGCCGTTCCTGCTCTGTGGCGAGGTCTGCCAGGAGCACTCTGGGAGATGTTACTGAATGCGATCATGTGTGGTCTTCCAGCAGGAATTCATTAACGTCTCCTTTCTATTCGAGCCGAGATATCGTCAGGGCCTGCAATGGGATCGGATTTTATTCATTTACACGACGCTGCCTTCCCTCCAGAGCACTCTCGGAGTGGTCGTTCGTTGCTCCCGGTGAAGGCGGTAGCCTGGCAGTGGCTTGTCCGATTTAGCGCTTCATCAGATATCGTGGGACACGAGGCTTGCTATTACACCGGGACAGGTGCCCATGCGGACATCTTATCGATCTGGTACCCGTACATATAGTCAGCCGCCCCTCTCGAATCAGCTAGGACTCCCCCTTCACCCCAGTCCTCTCATCCGTGCCCCCCATCTGCCCAATGTCTCGCCCCGGCGGCCCCCCCCAGGGTTCTCGGCGACTTCAGGTCACCACCAATTCATTCAAGATAACAGGGCTTCCTAAGAAGTCGTACTATCAGTATGATGGTGAGCTTTACCGGCACGCCGCTTACCGCACGTGCCCTTAATCGCTCCAATCACATCCTCACGTGGGTCTGTGTACAGTATGTGAGTGCTCCAAATGCATCCACACTTGCGTACCACGCCTGCTCATTCTTCCTTCCGTCCCCCTCTTCAGCATTTGTGGACGAAAAGGTATCAAAATGTGCGCGTCGACGCATCGAGGTCTTCGAGAGACTTCAAAACCACGCCCATCCGGAAATTTTTTCGCCCAAGGTCATCTACGACGGAGACGCAATCGCCTATTCCTCTACCGTTCTCCGTTTCGGAAGTGCTTCCACGGTAAGCCAGACAGAGCGCGGGAACTCTAGTAGGCTGATCACGCCATGACAGTATGATGTCAACATGACAGATCGCGCGCCCAGAGACGGCGCAGGTCAGACTCGTGGCATAATCCGGGTCACCTTGAAGCGCGTCGACGCTGCGCCGATAACTTTCGAGTGAGTGGAGTCCTGGTGCAATTTTCCAATGTTCATGGTGCACCAGGGATCTCCAACGCCTCATCGATGGCCGCACCATACAACTCACTCCCCGTGCGGCCGTTGCGCTGAACTTGGTGCAACTCATTGTACGTCAGGCTCCAAACCTGTGAGTCGTTCCCAATATCGGACGTGTGTCTAGACTCCGACATTCACTCTCGCCTAGCAAATATCCCAACAACGTGAAAGCTTTCTTCTGCCGAGAAGCCGGCAGTAGGGCTCTCGGAGGCGGGCTCGAGATTTGGAAAGGATATTACCAGTGCGTCTGTCTCTGACATTTGATGATGCGCACGATTGTTGATCGTTATGGGTGCGCAGGAGCGTTCGTCCCGCGCTCCGAGCCCTCCTGGTGAATATCGATACATCATGCGGCGTCCTGTAAGCACCTTCTTTGATCACAGGAGGTTGCTGATCTCTTTTCCAGCTACCAAGCAGGCCCCATGCCCGAAGTTGCCCTTGGCTACTTGGGGACATCCCATCCCCGTGCACTCAACCTGAGCGATGGACCGGAGCTTTTGAGGCTCAGAAAATTTTTCAAAGGGATATTCATCACTTTCACGCACCGCAAGGGTAAAAAGAAGATCGAGTCAGTCATCCCCCGCGCCGGTGCCCAAAAGTTTGAGTGGAACAAAGACAAGAACGAAGGAGTCTCGCAAAGCACGACAGTCCAGGTACATTTTACACTCGATTTAGCTCATTGCATTCATATGTTGATGCGAATAGGCATACTTCAGGGAAGCGTACAATATCACGCTCAGATATCCCGATGCCGTTGGTGTCAAGGTTGGAGGTGGCAGCGTTGTGCCTATTGAGTTGTGCGTCGTTGCCCCCGACCAACGATTCACTCGCAAGTTGCCACAAGAACTGACCAAGAAGATGGTCGAGTTCACCTCCGACAAACCCAAGACCCGGCTCGATTCCATCTGTCGCGGCCTTACAGGTGCTGGAGCGGTAAGCGTTCACATCGGATATGTGATACCCCCCTAACTCCTACGAGGCCTTGGACTATGCTTCGTCGCTTTTCGTGAGAGATGCCCAGATGGAGGTCTCTACGACCCCCAGCGTCATCGATGGAAAAATTCTGTCGACACCTTCCATGCAATATGCCAGGGCTTCCAGTTTGGTGAGTATTTCACCAAGAAAGGCAGGAAACATTTTGTCGTTTCTTATGCTACGTCAGACCCCAAAGTTCGGAGCTTGGAATGCAGTGAATCAGCAGTTTAACGAGCCAATGAACATAGGTTGCTGGGCTGTCGTCGACTATAGCCCCAACCCATCCAGAGACAAGGCCGCAAATCAGAGATTCGTACAGATGATTCAAGAAAATTGCAGGAAGCTAGGTACGTAAAATTTAAGTGGTTACCATACTCATATCTCATCACTCGATCTCAATAGGAATGTGTATGTTTCGATCCTTTTTTTTTGCATGCAAGGGTGTCTCAAATTCTAGAAGCCATGGCACCTCTTCAGATCTACATCAATGGCACCGGGAGCAATGTAGTACAGGTTAGTTTTTTCTTGCTCGAAACTATTGTGCCCCTCACAGTTTTTATACTGTAGGATTTGACCAATGCCGCTAGACAAGCCCCCGCCCCGCTTGACCTGATCGTGGTCATACTCCCTCCATCCGCTCCGGACATTCGGTTCCAGGTAAAGCATTTTGGAGATGTGCAGGTCGGGGTAAGCAGTCCGATGACTCATGGACCACATAATGATATAAACTTGTCTTAGATCGTCACCCAATGCGTTGTAAGTCCCACCTTCATAAATTTATAGCCATAATTCCCTGACTTTATGCAGCGTGTCGATAAGATTGCCCGCGCGAATGATCAGTACTGCAATAATGTGGCAATGAAGTGGGTATTGAGACTTTGTTTCACCACACAGATCCTTCTAATATTGAAATCTGAAGGATCAACGCGAAATTGGGTGGTGTCAATGCGGTACCCGAGTCTACAATACTTCGTAAACTAGGGGAACAGCCCTTCATTATCATGGGTAATTTTTGAGCTTTCATCAGCAGGTTAATGACTGACCGAGAACAGGGGCTGATGTGGGTCACCCAGCACCAGGTGTTCATGATCAACCTTCTGTAGCTTCACTTGTCGCTTCCTATGACCGACATGCAATGAAGTATAATTCCTACACAACTGTTCAACCTCCCCGTCTAGAAACCATAGATCAGTTGAAGTTCATGGTGTTTGTGAGTGCTCTGACCTTGTTCAAAACCGATAGAAATCCCTGAGCTGCCCTAGGATGCAATCAATGACTTTGCCCGTGGACCTGCAAGAATTATATTTTTCCGTGATGGGCTGTCCGAGGGTGAATACGCCAAGGTTGCTGAGAAGGAGATACAAGACATCAAAGGTGATTTCTGCCTCGTCCCTCGGAGCATAGTTGACCGTTTTCATTGTGAAGCTGCTGTTGACGAAATCTGGAGGCTGAGAAAGCTGAACATGCCAAAGCCCACGATCACTTTTATTGTTGTTGGAAAACGGTGAGTATCCGACGTCCGTCCGTCAGGTCGGCTAAGTGTATGCTTCCCAGTCACCATGTCCGGTTCTTCCCGTTGCGCGAGTAAGTTTCCATCGAGTACTTGATTTGCATCGAATCACGGTTTTGCAGCCAGGATGGAGACAGATCTGGGAACTGTCCCGCAGGATTTGTTGCTGACCAGGGCATTGGAAACCCGATCGCGAAGGACTACTACCTGCAGTCGCATGGTGGTTTGCTGGGGAGTGAGTGACCCTGCAGTACCGTACCCCGTGACGCACATCCATGACCACCTTCCAGCAAGCAGGCCTTCTCATTATGTCGTCATTCTGGACGAGAATTTTTCCAGCAACATCGAGATGTGAGTTGGCAAACCACAGTGGAATGACCGCTGAATTTCGTTCGTCCTAGCTTGCAAGACCTCTCCTTTGTCTTGTGCCATGCCTATGCTCGGGCAACCCGGTCTGTTTCCATTCCCGCTCCAGTATATTGTGAGTAAGCTTGGCAAATGATCTTGACCCGTGCTCACCTTAACCCTCAGATGCTGATGTATGTGAATTGGTTATGCGAGGCTCACGGGTACACTGACCTTGGAGCAGCTCGTTTGCGGTCGGGCAAACTTCCATTTTGCACCCGAGCTCAAGTATGATGACAGTGCCGCCTCGGTTACCTCTGGCAGGAGCGGCTTTGACCTGGAGCGATGGAAAGCCGGTTTCCAGAAGGCTCACAGTAACATGACGAAGAAAATGTTTTACATGTGATTTAGAACAGACATCTAGTGCCCATCTACCATCCTCTTTCTGCAAGACGTCCGCCCTTGATGTTCGTGTCGCTGTACAAAGTAGTGAGAATTGAGTTGGTTTACGATAGGCGGGACCCACATTGTAAGACCGACCATGGGTGCACCAAGATCTTCAGAGACCTATAAAGGTGTCAAAGCACTGTTGGTCCATCATCTTGTTCCTGTTCCCTACCTCGGCGAGAACCTTTGGGTTGTTATAGTGTGTGACCTAGAGTTGCCAAGTCAGGGAGTGGGGTGCCGAGGAATCTGGTGAACGCACGGCTTGAACGATAGCTCTAGCTCTCTTGGCTGGATCGCCAGACTTGGATAATGGAGCCGGGTGACATGTCATATCGAACAAGAGATGGGTGAGGACGTACGTGAAAAATACCGGATCCAACAAACACTTGAAAGAAGACACGATCACCACGGAGGATTCATGTGAGCGGGGAGTCAGCTTACCACCGTCGCAGCCAAGCTGCATCATGAGTGCAGCGTCCGCTGTGACAAATCTTCAGGGCGAACTTGGGCGCACGCGGGACTCGTGTACATACCCGGCGTTGCGATGCCACCGGCGGCAAAATTGACCACGGGGAGCCGCTTCAGGCGGGCGGTCTCTTTTAATAGATGGAAGGGGGCTTGAATGTCCTTGGCATAGGCATAGAGCTCTTCTTCGTTCATGGCGCCCGCCTTGCGAACCTCGCTCATCATGGCGCGCTGGTGACGGACGGCCTCGACGACATTGCCGGTGCCTGCCTCACCCTTTGTCCTGATAAAGGCAGCCCCCTCGGAGATGCGACGCAGTGCCTCGCCTAAGTTGCGGGCGCCGCACACGAACGGGATCTTGAAATTGTGCTTGTTGATATGGTGTTCTTCGTCTGCGGGTGTCAAGACTTCGGATTCGTCGATGTAGTCAACGCCGATCGCCTGGAGGATCTAGATCCCGGAGCGAAAAAAAAGGAGGGGAAAGGAGGGCCAGAGACGTGCGAGACATACCTGAGCCTCGACAAAATGGCCGATGCGGACTTTGGCCATGACGGGGATGGTGACGGCGTTGATGATGTCCTTGATCATGGCAGGGTCACTCTGTAGGATGCGCTGAGATGTGCGCACGAGACAGGCATCAAGTGACGGTACCATTCGAGAGACACCCCCCTCTCGCCTGATGTCGGCGGGTACACGCTCGAGAGCCATGACGGCGCAGGCACCTGCCTCTTCTGCGATGCGGGCCTAAGCGGCGCTCGATGGGTCGAGGAGCGGGGGAGAGATGAGTCATGCAAGTCACCTGCTCGACATTGACGACATCCATGATGACGCCGCCCTGAAGGAACGGATGAGAAAATGGCGAGGATGGTGTACGGAGGGAGACGCACCTTGAGCATCTGCGCCAGACCGGACTTGACCTATGGGACGTGAGCAGGATGCACGGGACGAGGGGATGCTGGGACATGCGCCAAAAGTGCCCAGGCTGGTGTTTCCGCCATCACGGTGGGCAGAGCGGGCAGGCGGGGCGGTGGGGAGGCCGTTGGCAGAGGCCGGGGGAGCGGGGGCGGACATGGTGAGCGGAAGAAGACAAGGGCGGGATGTATGCGCGTGGGGCAACTCGGGGACGGATCGGGACGGATGACATGTGCCAGTCAAAGCCAACGAGTGGCATCACGGCGAGCGAACGTTGGCAACCAAGGCGACGTGGGTGTCTCACTCCACGGTCAGAAGACTGGCGTTGACGTCGGAGTACTAGGATGCAACAGGGAGGTATTTAATCACAAGATCACTACACACATCTGATGCAGAGGCCGGCAACGTGGCGACATGATGGGTACTAAGCGGGCATTGGAACCAGGGCCGTCAGAAACCTTTGGCTGTGAGCCACGCCAAAACGTCCCGCTTGAAGCGGCCGCCCGAGAGGACGACGTGCCTCTGGCGCTGGACCGTGACAGAGAGACGCTTGGCGTGCGGCGAGTGTGGGTCAAACAGGGACTGTCTGAGGTCTCGGGCAAGATCCTGAGAGGGGGTGAGGACGGGGGGGGGAGAGGGTGCGGGTGCGCTCACGCTGGCACGGTCCACGTTTCTGATGTGGACGAGATAACGAGTGCCGCCGTTGCGGATGTCCGAGTAGACGGGAAGTGCGCCACGCGCGTTGCGGCGGACCAAGTAGGGAGCCTCGATGGCGGAGAGCACGTGCTTGATGGTGGACATGGAGAGAGCGGTCCTGTCCCGTTTACGTAGCAGCCGACTCCATAAGTATCCCCCCGATGTCCTCCTCCTCCTCCCACTACCACCATGCCCTCTCGTCCCCTCTCCCCGCTCGACAACATCCTTGCCAACTGGCACCCCCTCCTCCCCGATCCCCCACTCCCCCCGCCCTCCTTCTCCTTTCTCGGCTGTGCGCACTCCCCCCCCTGTCCCTGCCCCCGCTGATCCCTCTCTGCAGTCCCGCCCTCTCCGTCTGACACCTGCTCCTCCGGCTCAACCGACGCCTCCCCCTCCCCCGTATCGGTGCCCGTCCGTGTCGTGTGCAACGTCCCTCTCCTCGCACCCCGTCCCCTCCCCTACCATTCCCCCACGTTCCTCCAGTTCGACCTCCCCGACACCGACGAGGACCTCTCCCATCCCCCGTACACACACCGTCCCGCCAAGCGGAAGCGCGATACCGACGATGCTCCTCCCACACCCCAGTCCCCGTCAAAGCGTCGCCCCGCCCTCCACCGCTGGCGGTCTCGTCTCGCCCACCGTCCCAGGGATCACCCCACTCCAACCCACCTCACCCATCGCTCCGGAAACCTTCGCTCCCGCACGTAGCACGTACGTGCGCTCGCTTCCCCCGTCCGTTTCACAAAGGTACCTCCTTTCCGCCTTGCCCATCATTTTCTCACATGTGTCACGCTACAGCCTTATTCTTGTTGCATTGTACTTGATCCCATCCCAGCGATCTGATGGTGCCCGGTGGCAACTCCCATTCGCGCCGCATATGTACCTCCATCATACTTTACACGACATACCTTAGCTGTATCATACCGACCACTGGTCTTGCTGTCCTGTCACGCTCGCCTGCATGCCGCAGCCCCATACGTCATAGGGCTCTTCTCGTGCCGTTCCATTTCATTCCACCTCTGTCCTCTTTCTTTCGCCACCGATGCCGTACCCTCATTCCGACCCAAAGGAGATCCTCCGCGCCTTCGTCTCGGTCAGTTAGCCCCTCCCTACCTCCGTTCTACCTGCTCATCCCCCCATATAGTAAAATCACCGCGCAAAGTAGCCCTTTGCCACCCAGCGCAGCTCACTCATCTCCACACCCCACCCAGGTGGTCGCTCACGAGAGAACATGCAGTGTGTAACAGGGAGCAGCCACCACCCCCGTCCGGCCGATCAGCCATACTGCTTTGCATGGCGCAGCCCTGCCTGCCTGCCTGCCATCCTGTCGTTCAAGGCAATGCAGGCATGTTTCTCCCGTGTTCCGCCCCCATCCTGTCTAATCCGTGGCTAGAACCGTGGCTTCCTCTGTGCACCATGTACCCTCAGATCCACATCCACCTCAGACACGTTGCATGCAATCAAATCTTGTGTTGACATTAATGTACTCCATATTACGATCAACGATCATCTGTTTACTACTACACACTCTCGGCATCGATTCCAAGCTGTCCATGGTGTGCCTTTTTACGGTGGGCTTCCGCCAGTTCTCGGCGATGCTGCGCCCCACGCAAGTCAAGCGTGGTCATCTCGAGCTCGTGAAACGCACGACGGCTGGCTTTGAGGCACCGTCGGCATTCCGCTGCCGCGTGAGCGCGATGCGCTTCTAGTCGGTTATACTAAAAAAAGAGAGATCGTGACTTATCAATCAGCGCAGCCTGATCAATAGACTTGCCTCGCTCTCATATGCGGCGCTAAACCTTGGCTTCGCCTCATACTTGGGAATGGCCGGTATATATGGTTGTGTGACAACCACCTCGCTTGACGGCATTGCAACAGTTTCGACAGTTGGTATTGATTGCTGCCGACACTCCATCGGAGAAATTGGTTGGGCAGGCGACTCTGCTTTTTCATGCGGTTCCCCATCTCGGTTGTCAGAACGATCCTTGCCTTCAGCAAACGACTCCGCCGTCCTCTCAGCCTCTGTCACGCCACCCAAAACAGCAGCACCTTCGACAGATCGATTCTGTACTCCAACAGGTTCCGACCCACTTGGGTCAACTTCTCTGTGGGGCTCGTCAAGGTGGTGGAGCTGACGGCTTGTTGTCCCCGGAGATTGGCGTTCTTGTGTAGGACTCAACACGCGCCGCGAACGCCGACTTGGGCTAAGGCTTTCTCTACGTGGAGAAGGTGGCGGCCGAGGAATGTCGCGCGGTAGATGAGTATGCGTCGATTCCGGCCGCGCGTGAGACAGGGGGGAAGACCTCCGGGATCTGCTCCCTATGCTCTGGGGAGAAGTCGAGCGTCTTCCTCGGGACGGATACGATAGTGGAGCTCGCCGAGGGGAAGAATGAGGCTCGCGATGATGGTCTAGAATTGGATCGTGATAATGTCCGTCGACATGCGTAACAATGGACCCACCACGACGCGGTGATACTGGTGCAGGACGATAGGTTGGGGAGGCGGGTCGTCTATCGTGTTCGCGATCCTTGGGGCGTTGGTCATCGCGGTCCCTGCTCCGCCCCCTTTCCCTCTCTCTTCCTCTCCAGTAGTCGTCCCGACCGCGCCGGTCGCCCTCCCAGGGACCGTATCCTCTTCGATTCGAGGGAAGACGACTTGGACTGTAGTCTTTTCGGGGTGACCAGGGATCTTCTACCCTCTGTCGTGGGTAGTATCCCCGATCCCTGTCCCTGTCCCTATTTCTGTCTCTGTCTCTGTTGCGGTCGCGGTCGCGGTCCCAGTCTCTCCTGCGGTCGTCCCTGAAACGGGCTTCATCATAGCTTCGGTACTCTCTTCCATGGAAAGAATCACGAGAGCCCGCGATGTACGTATCCGTCGAACGTGGGGGGAGAGGCGACCTGTGCCCGCTGTGAGCATAACGCGAGCGGTTCCCGCGTTCGCGGTCGCGAGTGTCCCTGTCCCTGTCCCTGTCATCCCGTTGGCCAGGGTATCGGTCTGGTGATGCGCGCCCGCTCGGATGCCGCTCGTCGCCTGGCTCGGGCCACACGTTTGCTGTCCTTGAGAATTCGGGTTTAGCGGGGAGATTCGACGACATGACTGGACTGTGCTGGCGTCCTCGCCCGTTTTGACCCTTGTTTGGCAAGCTTTGTGCGACACCAGCCCCAGCGTCTCCGCCTTTGCTTGAATGGCCGCGCCCGACCTCGTCCCGCTTGCGACGCTCGCGCAAATCGAGCGCACGCCGTCCTGTGAAGATGGCGTCCCGCCAGAGCTGGAAGAAGACCTCAGGGCGTTTGGCTGCAAACTCATCCACGAAGCTGGCATCCTTTTGAAACAGTGCGTGCCTGCACCCCTCGCCGTCGGTCACCACATGACGCGCCGCCCGTTCCAGGAAGCAGGTGGCCGTCGCCACCGCCCAGATTTTGTACCAGCGCTTCTGGTACGCTTCCTCGATGAAGCAGTTCAGCATTGGGGTCAGGCAACGCTCTTCCCTCTCGCCTTTGATCTTCACAGAACTCCCCTCGCCGACAGGACGTGGGCATGGGTGCCCTCTATCTCGCTTCGAAACTCGAGGAGTGTCCACTTCGAATCCGTGACCTCATCAACGTCTACGATCTCCTGCTCCAACGCAGCACCCACACGCTCGCAACGCCCACCGCACGAAAGAACGCCGAGCAATTCAAATACGCACCCATGTCGTACTTCGGAAATATGTTCTACGATCTCAAAGACGCCATCGTTGTTGCCGAAATGCAGATCCTCAAACGCCTTGGATTCAACGTCCGTGTCGTGTTGCCCTACGGCACGCTCATCAACTACCTCCGCGTGCTCGGCCTCATGAACCACAAGGACGCGAGCGTGAGGGCGTGGGGTTATTTGAACGATGCGTGCGTGATTTGACCGGCCATCCTTGGGGAGCTTTTGATGCGAGCATGCGCCAGATTGCAAACGCCGGCATACGCACTGTATGCCGTGCCAACCATAGTTAGTGCTGCGATCCTCCTTGCTGTGCGCCATCTAGACATTCCGCTTCCCTCAACGCCGCCCAACTGTTGGTGGGATTTATTTGATGCTCCCTGGGATGACGTGTGGAGTGTCTGTGGACAGATCATGCGGCTTTACCAGAATCGTACGCAGGAGGAGCGTTGCAGAGTGATGAGCATGATAAACAAAAAGGAGGTGCGGAAATGGCTTGAAGAGAATAGTCACCCGAGTTAGCTCCTTTCGTCGGTGATCTCGTGTTAGATGGGCACGCTTCTGATTTTCGTGTGTGTAGAAAGGACAGTCGAACTCAGATGCCTGCTATGCCGTTATGTGAGTGGCGGAAAGCAAAAAGATAGTCTCTCTGGCGGGGAGTCGAACCCCGCTCTCCCGCGATCATTATATGACAGGCGGGTGTACTATCCGATATACTACCAGAGACCGTATTCAGTTCCCTGTTTTTGCATACAAGTACTGCTCTTCATGTTATTCTGTTCCGCCAGCTGTTCCGCTCTGCCCCCGCGCTAACCGCCTTCGAGAACATTCGGTGAACCATTTCGAATAGACCCGGCTTCCTTGTCATACGGACCACTTCTGTGTATCAATATGCATAGCAGCCGAGGGGAAATGTACTTGACTGCACATGAGAGTCGAGTTGGTGATGCGCCATCGGTTCCGAGTTTAGAGTCGGGTGAGCGCTGTGGCGGTGCATTGACAACTTGTCTGATCGGCCTTGGCTTAGCAGCTGCGCCGCCAGTAGCTGGTGGACGTTGGGAGTCCCAAGCTATTCGTCTCGTCTGGCACTGGCCGCGCCCGGCAAAAAAATTGCTGCACGGTGTCCGCGGAATGCGTGAATTCGGGCCAACAATCTGACGGCAGCTGCTCACACACTACTAGATTTGCGAACTTTTTGCCTGACGTTATATACATGGCTTCGGACGCAATGCATCTGTTCAGATGGGCATCATCGTCAACTGAGATTGAGCTCTCGGCGCTGTACCACTTGCCTTGGGGGAGTCTTGTCGTCAATCTCGTCCCGCGCAAAAGATCGGCATCCAAGTGCTAGAAGGGGGAGCACGAGCTTGCACCTGATCCTTGAGTCTTCGCCTTTCTCGTAATGCTAACCGATACCCGTAAACTCGAGCGCCATTTTTTCATGTCCCCTTCTCTGATCGGGGCCGTCGGATGCTTTCACCTTTACCTTTGTTATGAACCGCGTCATCGATGATTACTGTATTGCTGCTGATGCTTGGTCGGGTAGTAATACTTATCTCCAGACTGCTGCGCTGGTTAGTGTCCGCACAAGCAGTGCGGACGGCACCCGAGGCGTTCAAGCCCCGATTAACAGCGGAATATCTTGTGTGTAATAACGTGATACGTCCCCGTTCCTGTCCAGGGGAATCACTTGGCTGGAACCTGGACTTGGCGGGGCTAGGGTAGGAGATGATTTCAAAGTATCTTCATACACATATGAACACGCACTTCAAGTCGATGTACGCCACCGACCGTCTGTAATATCGTCGGGGATGAGAATTGACACCGGGACGTATTCAGACGACCAACGACACGTCACAGGTGGTCATACGGTCTTTATCACTTGCACCACAACTCAGACTTTCGAGTTACTCCTAAATCCATAGAGGTTTGTGTGCCACCGGCCGCTGCCCACTATAGCCTGTTCACGTCAGTCAATCACGCACACCTGACCACAACCCACGAGATGAATTGTCCTATGACACATGTTATGCAAAGCGCAGCAACAGCGTAGACACAGGGCAGTGGCGGCCTCTCCTGGATCAATGTGCTGTTCCCATACCTTATCTGGCGTCCTACTCGGTAATTAGCATGCCGTCAACACCGCAGCTCTTGCCCGTGGAACCGGCCGAGAAGTTGCGCAACAGGACGGTAGAATTGGTCAGCTGACCAATGCGCCTGAAATGCTCCTCCGACTAAGAAGTTCTCCTTTAGACAGTTGGCGGCAACGGGCTGGGTTATGTTACTGTTTCAAGGCACGCGCGACCGAGAAAGAAAATCAAATTACCTTGGCCAGCTTGTAGCCGTACGCGTGCCTAGCATGAGTGCTATGCAACGAGGCGGCAATGACGACGCTTCATCATCTTGCACACGGCCGGCCACGTCGATATAGTTTTACTGTGCCGGGGCCAGCTCGGTAGAAGCCTGGAGAAAGGAATTATAATCACAGGCACTTGCATAGGCAAAAGGATGGCAACACTACCATTGACGACTAGGTCCCGGAAAACAAATGTACTGTCATTTGACGTCGTGAAATGCTATTGCTGTCGGTTCATCGGGAACATGAAGCTCAGGGAGCGGGATAAGAAAGATCAAAACACACACTGCTAGTGGATTAAACTATATCGGCAGGGTCGTTGCAGACTAGTTCACTCTCTTGCATACCTTGGACACTACCGCGTTGCTCGTGGCTTGCGTTTGACTGTGGTACCCACCTCAAGGCAGGGTCCGAGAGGCAGAGCGGTGGACGCCGGATTCGACGCCGTGATCCTGACCGGTAGCAAGGACGTGCAGGATTGGCTCCCAATTAACACACTCTGCAGGGGTTAGAAGATCATGTCACCTCATAACGGACCTGTTTCATATAAAAGTCGGCGTTGGGGAGGTGTCATTGGAATACGTGCGATTGACGAATGTCGACCAGTTTCTGTTTAGCCTGAAGTTGTTTGTACCTTCTGTCTCACAGCCGTCTGTTCAGCAGGGTATTCCGCTGTATTTCGTCTAGGGGAAGGATATGTGGCTCGCTCCCTCCACCAGCGATGGCTTGATCCGGGTCGAAGGGACGAAAAAGACGTTTGCTGAATAGAATCATGCGAGCCCGTACCATACGTCCTGCGGCAGACATCGACATGTTACTTGCTTGCCAGCGAGCTGTCCTATGGGTTGCCATTCCCCCACATAAACGCCACGTCTGAATCTGCAGAGACTGTATCGTGCGGTCGGAATTTGAATTGCGGCGCTGCGAGCACTGAGGTCACTGGGCCGCAGCCAGCCGTCGACTCCATCCTTCTCCTCCACCGCAACATGACCCTCCCTCATGACCCCGATTATCTATACCGTAGAGACGTGGCCACGCAACTCACCCCCAACGCTACGCAAAGAACGACCCTCATCGTTGCTGGCTGTTATGTCGTCGCTATAGCCATACTATGGTGAGCCCTCAACCTGAGTCCGAACCAGGCCCGGGGCACCTGACGTTTGCGTATCAGGCATGTACCAATCCTCAGCTGGATAAGTTAGTTTCTTTATCCCACATGGTGGCTCATGGCTGACCTACTTGCCCAGTTTATCCCTTCAAGTATGTCAGCTATTAACCCACAGGTCCAGTAGACTAACCTCCAAAGGTTACTCACGGTTGGTTTCCATGAGGTGAGTTTAAAACATCGCAAAAGGATTGTCGCAGAACGCATTTTTGTAGATGAGCCATGCAATCGCCGGTGTATTGACCTGCGCGACCATCCATTCCGTGGAACTGGACCGTCAGTGACGTGGTAATTTTACGAGCTGATTGGCAAGTGCTCACCTTGTGTGCAGCTGACGAAGGGGGCGAGACCCGAATGTCTGGTGGTATACCCTGGATTACCCTACCCGCGGGGTATCTCGGCTCGTCACTCATTGGCGCCTGTTTGATTGCTTGTGGATTCGACATCAATGCCAGCAAAATTGCATGCATTGTCCTTGCTGTATTCTTTCTATTTACGCTGTGGTGGGCCCGAAGGAATTGGTTGTACGTTTTTATGTCCCCGTGATCCATCTGGGTCCAGCTTACTCTCCTCCAGGACATGGACTCTTATTCTTGGGATGGGTGGCCTGATCATTTTATTCTGGTTTGTCGCAAATGGCGTGGCCCTTCGATATTTTGTGAGTGTGCTTTTTTCCCATTTGCACCTACCTATATTTCTTGTTTCTAGATCCTATTCATTGGTGTCATGTCAGACTTGTACGTTCTCTGGGACGTGATCGGTAGGCACAAGTCGATAATCCACTTTAGCTGACACTAACAACCAGTAGACGATACCATTGCACGCAAGGTAAACAACTCAGATGCATCTGCGTTCGCTCGGATTTGTGGATGTTTCCCATCCCAAGGTCTGTTTCCATTTAGGCGCCCTCGATCACCGGTTTTTGACTGCCCCTACAGTTTGGGGCGTCATCTGGCTCTTGATTGCATTTATTTTCTTCGCTGCCGGAGTCCTCGTGGGGATTGCTGCTTTCAAGGTACCATGATTTAGTTCACCGTTCCCAGAGCGACATCCCTTAGCAACATTGCAGGAATCGGCCGCTGAGCAAAAAGAACAAGCAACACATTTTCTACCCTCTCCGGGATCCAGCGGGGCAGTACCAGGGGCCACAGTGCCGAATTTCGTTCTCGTAGTCGTTACGAGCTTACTCATCAAGTTTCTCGCTTGATCATACGGACTAGGGTAGATTTCGATACCATAGCGTGTCTTGTGCGGACTCGGCGTGCATGTTGTACGATGTATTATCTGACTTGGCACTTGATGTATCGTACTACAAACTTTGAGAATACAGGACGGACATTCGAGCAAAGCAAGAAAACGAAACGATTACCGGCGACTCCGATGATCCCTTTCTGCCGACTCTGTTCGTCTCCTGTCTGGCGTTGCGGACCGCTTTCTATAACTGTCTCTGCGCCGACTGTCCCTTTCGTACCTATCTTCCCTCTTGTAGTAGGCCCTGTCCCGTGAACCATCCCTCCGGCGTTGATCCATGTCTCGGTCACGATCTCGGTCCCGGTTCCGGTCGTGCCTGTGTTCATCTCTTGGTTGAGGAGAGGGTGATGTGCGGCGGCGATGAGGGGACGAATCGCGTCGACC
This sequence comes from Boletellus ananiceps, assembly GCA_038089975.1. Taxonomy (NCBI): domain Eukaryota; kingdom Fungi; phylum Basidiomycota; class Agaricomycetes; order Boletales; family Boletaceae; genus Boletellus; species Boletellus ananiceps. The sequence goes on along the minus strand of JBBPLV010000069.1, from coordinate 9,453 downwards.
CGAACGACGGTCGTCACGATATCGCGGTGCAGGCGAGGGAGACCGACGGGATGGGGGCGGAGTGCGGGAGTTGTCCCTGTCACGGCTGTCGTCCCTGTCTCGCCGATAGTCTCTGCGGCGGTCACGGCCATAGTCCGGGCTTCGATCCCTGACACGGCGCGGGGGGGTGGGAGTTCTGCGGCCCCGTCGCCTGCTGTCGACAGAGGACTCGGAGTCTGATGGTTCTGAATCAGAGTCTGACTCTGACTCGGAATCTGTGTCTGTGTCCGAGTCGCTATCAGAATCAGAATCCGACGAGGATTCTTGTTCAAGCATTGCCCGTCGTTGTTCCATAATCAGACGGGGCGCGTTCTGGATCCCATCGTCAGCGGGAAAGCTGAAGGATGCAGTGGTATAAACAGCTCACCTTGAGATATTCTCTCATGTCCTCTGTCAATGCGCCCAAACCGATACTCGTGAAATAGTTGATCGAAAATCGCGTGTTCTTTGGATTGTCCGTCGGGAACATGTCCTTGCATGCAGCTCTGACTTCCTCATCCTTGAATCGCTCCGCGAGGAGCTTCAAGCCCATGCTTTCCATCATCTCCTGCATCATAATCTTCACAAAGATACGAGAACTGGATGTCGTGTCATCCTCGGTCATCTTGATGTTTCCAAGTACGACCCAGGAGATAGCGTCAGAGGCAACCATGTGTCCAAAGAAACGGGAAATGTTTCGGAGTCGGTTTGTCTCATATCTGTGGATCGTATGGTAGTAGTTTCCAAACGCTTGCTCGAGACATTCCATCCAGACGCGATTGAGTTTACTGAAACGTTCGCCAACGAGTCCGTAAAAGTTGGAGTATGATCGCTCTTGAGAGCAACACTCGATAATCATGTTTATGAGTTCAATCTAGAGCATGGAAAGGTATCTTCGATCACGTGTTCGAATCAACTGCAGGATCACCAACATACCTCTTCACCTTCCCTGAGTTGGACCTTGAGCAATTTGTGCACCGCTTCTTCGTAGTTCAAGGCGTTCATGATAGTGAGATATATTGTTCGCCGCAGATTTACCAGGTTGGTCTCAGTGCGGTCCTCGATACTCACTTTGTCTTCAGCGGCTACGTAAACTGGTGCGTAAAGTATACGACATGGGAAAGAGAACTGCTTACCTTCGTCCTCTTCGTCCTCTTCCTCGCTCGACTCGGTACCAGACTCATCTTCCGAGTTTTCCCCCAGAATCTCAGTTTTGATTGCCCCGTACTTTTCCTCGTTCTCCAGATAGTTGGGATCGAATTTGAAGATATCTATGCCATTTAGTCGGTCTGCACAGTCGTCAACAAATGTCGCCAAACTTACTTAAACCTTCTTGCACTTGCAAATCATCCTCCAGTTGAATCTGGTGGGTAATCTGCTCGTCTTCCTCTACAAGGTCCAAGCCCTCGGGTAGAATGGGATTTTCTTTGTATTTGTCTTTGCGTACTTGCATGAGAACCTCGATCATGTACTGCACGCGGTGACTGATAGACCCTTCATTGAGAACCGCACGAAAGCGTTCAAAGACGGTCGTGTTCGCCTTTGGGGAGTTTTCCGCAAGAAAGGCACCAACTTCACGAGTAAACCCGACGGCGATTTCGATGGAGTCATCGGTAGGGCGTTCGAGAAGCAGGACAAGTATTTGGAGTGCAATGATTTCATGTGCGACAGCTTCGTTAACAAGATGAGCGATAAAGGTCGTGGTTGAATGACAGACAACCTGGCAATCGCTCAAAGTGCTGGTGAGGAAGCGACAAAACAATGACTCACCTTGTCATTTCGCTTGAATGCTCTCCTGAACTGGCTTATGAGTCGTGTAAGAAGTAATTCTCCCACTTGGGGAAGTTTTGTGTTGATGATGGCGACGAGAGCGGCAAAAACGGGCGTAAAGGGTAAACTGGATGCCTGTGCCTTCATGACGCTACGCGCAAACAATCCACGGCCGCGAATAAGATTCTCAGAAAACAGTTCTGGTACGACCTGCTTGATGTTGGCGATATTGACACGGTTGACAATACCTGTGATGGACTTGCGGAGTGCGTCCCAAGAGAGACGCTGGTACTCGGGGCTGGACTTGTCCGTCGCAGCGGCAGCCTGAAGGGCACGAAGTCGTCCAGGAGGGACGTAGACGCCCCCAGAGCGAGAGCCAATGAGTTTGGCGAACTCGGCCTGTTTCTCCGCCAAGTCTTGTGCGCTTTCTTGTTCCTTTGGTTTCGAAGCTTTTTCGAGCTCAGTTGCAGCCATGCGAGCTGCGAGTTCTCTCTCGCGCAATGCCCGCCGTACCGGGTCGACGTCGATTACCTTTGGTAGGTCCAATCGAACCCGGGGCTGCGGCGAACGTGATCTCCTGCGGCTGGGGGGTGGTGGCCCATCCGACTTGTCTGGAGAGGGCGAACGGGACCTGCAGGACAAGTCAAAAGACGTTCGTAGGGACTCTAGGCAACGAGCAAACCTTTTTCTAGCACCCATTTTGGTGGATTCGATTGCGGATGGGTCGTGTTTGCGCCCGCGGTACCCGACCTGTAGCCGTGCGAAACAAATGCCATTCTCGGAGTCCACGGTGATGTCCGCTCGTCGTCTCGGATGTTACTTGGAGTCGAAATGGAGACGCTGGACGCGCTTGCCTCGGTCGTGCGGGTAAGCACACCACCAGCGTCTTTGGCAAATTGACCCGGTCATACCACGCAGCTCAGCAATCGCGTAGTGCGCATCCTTGGCCAGGCAAGCACCTAACCCCTTTCTGCACTACAAGCGTGTCTCACCCGGGCGAACAGAATCCAGGAAAGTTCACTTTGCAAGGTGAACCGCACTCCAACCGGTTCTCATTCTCTGGCTGAGGACTTGTCCTTAGGCACAAACACGTACCTCATCGGTGAAAGTCCCCCTTACACCCTCATCGACACCGGCGAGGGCAGGCCCAGCTATATCCCCTTCCTCGAATGCGTCCTTGGACGTGGCGGCGGCAACTCCAGCGCACCACTCCCACGACAGCACATCTCTGACATCGTCATCTCCCACTGGCACCTTGACCACGTCGGCGGCCTCCCCTCCGTGCTGACTCTCCTCAAGAGTCTCTGGGACGCGCAAAACGCACCGCTTCCCTTCCGACCTCCAAAGATTCACAAATTCCCGCTTACGACATCCCCAGATGAGAGGTTCGAGCGCGTGATTGAGGCCATCGAACCCGGGCTGTACACGCCCAGTCCCGGCGGGTCACTCTTCCATGACCTCCACGACGGTCAATCGTTCCTCATCTCCTCGGACGCTTCCTCCGACTCAAAGGCCACCTTCCAAGTTATCCACTCACCTGGACATACAAAGGATTCTACTTCGCTCTTGTTTCCCTCCGAGCAGGCGCTTTACACGGCGGACACCGTTCTGGGGCAGGGAACCGCCGTCTTTGAGGACCTTGGATCATACCTGTCCACTCTTCGTTCTCTCTTGTCATACGTCGACAAATCTACTTCTCTCTACCCCGGTCACGGACCCGTAGTTCACCATGGCGAGCAAGTCATACAATCGTACATCAAACACCGAATGGAAAGGGAAGCTCAGATTATTAAAGTACTCCAGCAGCCTCCAAAAGGTTCTGGAGGGTCTTGGTCCACTTGGGATATTGTCTCCGTGATATATGCAGCGTACCCCCGTGACCTCTGGGAGGCTGCCGCGTGGAGCGTGAATCAACACCTGCACAAGCTCTTGACTGAAGGCAAGGTCGAGTGGCTCGGTGGAGAGGGCAAGGAGGCTAAATGGAGGCTTCGGGCCACATCGTAATTTAGTCGACCCTCGCAGAAGTATACGAGCGGTAGTATGTAAGATAGCAAATTCTGTAGTCTACTCTACAACGCATCAAAGTTGATGTGGTGCGATGCCCTTCTCCTCTCCAGCTCATCCTCCCGCTGGGACGGAATTCCGTCTCGCAGTCAGTGACACCACCAATAGCGATCAAGGACAAACTCACCTTCTCATGGAGATGCAGTATGAACACGATAATCGCCAATATCGTGGTAGCCACAACAACTGTCAACGTCACCCAAGGAATCCACCGTCCGGGCCGCAAAAACAATTCGCGCTTCCATGATCCTTCGCTCAGGCCGGGAGGTGGATGAATAACGACCCGGGAATTCGGAATGACGCCCTCCATGTTAATAAAGTGGTCTTCGGTATGTTTCGTGGATCCGACAAAAAGGTTCTCTATGTAGTTGTTCGTTCGGCCCAGGCCAAAAAATGAATAAGGGGTGAGCAGCGAATGATAAGAGGTCTGAGCCAGTTGGCCGACTGTTGGTGAGATGTTAATACGTACGACGACTACGTTATTCCCCTCTTACCTTGCGCAGCGGATCGTCGACCAGAGGTGTCAAGGACAGTATACTTGTACGAGGCTCCGGAATAGCTCACTCCAAATGGCTGTCTGGCGTTAAGACGTTCTCGATGGTGGAAACACGACGCTCACAAGATAACTCGAACCGTTTGATGTGGTACACCAACCATTGTTACACGCACCGTTCAATACTTGTTCCAAACCATGAGTATGCACACAACGGATGAAAGGTGGTACACACCAATCGCTTTCAGGAAGAATGCGTCATAGTAAAAGTTGTTCTGGATGAACGTTACTGCGCCTCGACCTTGGGCTCCCGTTCTCTGTATGACAATATCAAGCGTCCCCTGTGTGACACCGGCGGATTATATTTCTTTGTAGACACAGAATAAAAGCAACGCACATCTTCATCCATATCGATAAATGTTACACTCCGCGCGTCATACACCGCCTCCAAACTCTCTACGCCATTCTGGAGGAGCTTGAATCCACGCCGCCCGTGTCCGCTCGTATCGCATCCCGCAAGACCTCTGGCGCAGGGTTCCGAAATCAGAAGCTTAGGAGTGTGTTTGTCTGCTGTCGCGGCAATTACCAGCAAGTCTGGGAAGCCATCCAAATTTGTATCCCCGAGACGAATCGGAAGTGGGAGGGACGGTGAAAATGTGGTATCAAGTACAAGAAGAGAGCTAGAAGGGGAATTGACGAGAGAGGAAAAGGGGATCTGAATAAAGGCCTAAAGAACTGATGAGGGCCAGCGAAGCCATCAAAGTGCGTCCTCACGTCATTATTCCCGTTCGTGCTGAGATCAAAACTGAAGTTTGGGTCCGCAATACAAAGGGCTTCCGGTGGTCGGCAGAGTTGACTCCCTTGCTTATCAGTTGTCTGGGACCCAGCGGAAGGGCAGACTGGTATTTGTTTGTTGTAAGCAATGTTAATTGAGCAGCCAGAGCCAACGCCACTCCATGACGACACCGATGAACAGGTCGGAAACACCATGTCGATGGTCCCGTCTCGGTCTGAAATATATGCATCAGTACATATCCAGAGCTTATCCCATCCGACTTACCAACATCAGCAAATGTAATCGCCTGCACCCCCGACGGGAGTGACTGGTGCTGCGCAAGAGAGAATCCAGAATTCTTGTTATTTACCCATATCTGAAAAGACCTTTTCCCTGACCCCTCATCACAAACAAGAAAGATGTCTACAGAAGTGAGACCACAAGCATGAAATCCTTTCCGCGAGATACAACTAACCGGCAAGACAATCCCCATTCAAGTCAATGATCGCATTGCTGTGTGGAGAAGCTAGCTTGCACTGCGTGCCGGCGAAGGGGGGATCGATGCTAGAAACAGGTCAGTGGGACGATCCACGACAAAATTATGGACCCACAGCTCAAACAGCGTTGGCTGACTGTCGGAGGCGTTCCAGGTGTTTTTCCACACCTTTAGTAGACCTGACGAGCCCTGACCAGGGGGTACCATACCAAGTAGATCAATCTTCATGTCCCCATCAAGATCGACAGGTATGGGTTGGGAAAGTGCAGAGGAAGGTGATGATATTGGGGTCGACTCTATGATAAAAGAAAATTCAGGCACATAGTTGGGATGTCAACCATGTACATACGGAACGTTCCGTCGTGATTACCCGCGTAGAGGGCCATACTGAGAACGGTTGGAGAGTTTCCACTCATGACAAGGATGTCAAGCTTCCCGTCAAGTGTGAAATCTCCTGGAATGACGTTGTATATAGGTGCAGTGTGAGGTAATCGAGAACTCTTCTCGAAAACGAATGCGTCTAGGAAAGACGGTGAAGAAATGAAATGACGGCGATGCAATCAACTTACCATGGTTCCAGATATATACAGATAAAACTTGTTGACTCGAGTCCAGTGCCAGCACATCCACGCTGCATCCCGGATGATTCAAGTGGCAAGGGTGGACGGGTAAGTGTTCACTCACAATTGATCCCCGTTAAAATCTCCGAACGCAATAATACGGTCGCCGTCTTCCAACCCCATGGAACCTGTCTCCACGAGGGTGTTTTTCGTGAACCGTTTGGGAGAGAAGGGCCATATTGACGAGACAGGGCTGGCGAGGAGTAATATAGCAAGAAGTGCGCGAGAGAACTGTGCGGTCGTGCTTGGACGCGTTCGTGAACGGAAGCGGCGGAAAGGACCCGCTAACATAGCGGTTGCGGTGCTGGTCGTGATGTGCAGTTCAAAGTTGGGTAGAAAGGGGGGTGGGATACACTGCTAATCGCTGACTGTATTGCATACCCACACCGCGCGAAATGACTTCGATTCCAGAACATGACACCCAGCTTGCGATTCAAACACGGACAAACTACGGTCTTAGATACAAGCGAGCAAGTGTTATATCTAGAATCACTTGAGAGGATCAAAGTCACTCCAGTCGTCCTTTGTCGCCGGTTTATTAGCGGCAACAACGCGAGTAGGCTGCATTGGCGTTAGCATGGGCATGGATGTCATGGATTGAGGAGAGGCCTGCAGCGGAGGCGACGACATTGGGTGCGGTGGCATTATTATCGTAGACGGGGTATAATTCGGTGGAGTATAACTAGAAGGGGATGAAAAAGTCTTGGATGGGGCTGCTGAGAAATCGGCTAGAGAGACATTATAGTTAGGCTTCTGAGGTGCGGCAACAGGTGAGGTAGAGTAGGACAAGACAGGCTGCGGTTGTGACGATGGGCCCGAAGTGCGGTGCGACTGTGCTGGCTGCGGATTTGTCGCAAAGACTGATCTATCGAACGACGATGAGGGTAGCGGCTTGGCCCCGAGCCGTGGAGGTCGTGAAAAGGATGTATCAGCCGCAGCTCGTGGCGACGAAGGTAGCGACTGGGTCTGAGGGGTTTGTGTGAGTGAGGATGCGGGTGAACTGGCGGTCTGCGTTGCCCCGGGTGTTGCGATTGATTGTCCAGGTGGCTACGTTGTCATTAGCACCGGTTCCGCCCTAGCGGTCTCTGCTCACCTGAGTGTCGTTGAGTATACTTCCCCAGACGTCATCATCCCAACTTTTGGAACCGTCGACAACCGTGTCAGGCTTGATGCTGGCATTACTACGGCCCACCAGTGTCTCAAAATCGACACCCGAGCCAAAGCCCGGCAGAGCGGCACCACTAGTAGCCGCCGACTGGTCTTCTATGCGCTGTGAATCTCGCAGAAATTGATTGTGTTCCTTTTCGACCCTCTCTCCGAGCTTGTGGATGACTGCCATAAACCGCTGGAATTGTTGAACATTCAGCACTACCAAAAGGTGTGGGCGTCATTTCAAAGTTCGATTGGCACAAACTTACATGGTCCCATAGACATGGACCAGAGCTGCGGAAGGACAAGTGTCGCTACTGCTTCTCTATCCACCTTGAAACCCATAGCTTCTTGGACGGCAAGTGTGGCCATCTAGAAAGCACGATGCATCCGATCACGCGTAGCGGCGGTAAAAACATACCATAACGGCCGGTTCTTTGGTACGGATCTTCGACAAGAGAGGGCACAACTTTTGGGTTAGGTTCGTCTGACAATATGTACCTTTTATTCTACGCTGTGCCCCATGAGAAGAGTGGACTGACTTGATCAAGAGTCTTTACCATACTCAGGAAGGTGATCAACGTGGCAACCTTTACTGAGAGCAGTTTGGTCTTGGTAAACACCAGCTATAGAGAAATAAGCACTCCCAATTTTGATCGCACTCAAACAGAGACGTACTGCTACACGGGGAAATAATACACTGGATACTTCTGCATAATCAATGGTTTCACATAGATTGGGGACCACTCCTAAGGCCCGTTCTTGAACCTGTCACGATATTAGGTGCTCCGACGCGCGTAATCTATTGAAATGCTCACCACACTGTGCTCCGATTCCAAAGCGTTATACACAAGCGGCAATACCTCTTCACTAGGCATCAGTGGATCAAAGGAGATAATGAACTCGGGCACCCACGTTCCCGGAAGACTCCCTTTTCTGTTTTGCTCTGTAGCATCTCAAGATTGTCCAGCAACGTGAGCATGTTTTGTGGCGGATCTTTAACAGTAAACAAAGGCTTAAGGCTGGGTAGCACGAGCTGTGCAAACTGAGCGGCCGACAGAATGGTTGAGATGGCAAAAACATTGGGTAGGATATACGGAAGGAGATGCATGTCTTTCATCTATAATATGCCGCAGCGTCAACAGCGCTGGGACAAACACAGGATCAAAGATACCGGACCTCTTCAAGTAGCGACGGTAACATCTTTCGCGTTCTCAAACCTTCTGAGAACCTACCCAAAACACTAGTCAGGCCTTTCATAAAGGATACTTTCTCTTCTCGAGTCTTTGCCGTAAAGTTTGATCGATCCAAAAAGTTGAGCGTAGAAATCGGGAGCGAGGAGAAGAAGGGGCAAGATGGAAGATCGGACGGCGTTGGCCGACCTTGGGACCCACGTGTGATCAGTGACCGTAAGAGATCTTGGCAGGATTAACGTCAGGCTCTAATGAACGGATAGACTAGGGGAAATACCCTGGAGATCTGTATCCAAGTTTCCTATATCCGGGACTGGTCGTCCTGCATTGTCACGCAGACCGCCGAGGCTTCCGTGATTCTGAAAAGGTGATTTACCCCTACAATGAACAGCATATATCACGGCCCCGAGGGAGTACATGTCAGAGGCGGTGACAAGTACTTCATCCAAAGCATATTCTGGGGCTGTGAAATACTTCAACATGATCACATTGGCAAATGAATAGATGTGAATACCGATGTAATCGAACGAGCGCTGGATATAGGATGGTACCCGACCATCAAATCCGGGAAACTCCCACCGGGAAGGCGACCCGTCGGCAGTCATCAGAGGGATGGTCAAACCCAACCCAGATATCTTCCAGTCGCCCTGCATGTCGTCAGCCTAGCAGCAACGTCACCGCGAGGGCACCAGACATACGGCTGCGTTGATGATGATACATTCTGGCTTCAAGTTCGAGTGTATCAACTTTGCCGACGAATGTAAGAATGAGAGTCCTTTGCAGAGCTGAAGGATGCCCTTCTGGATCTGAATGAAGGTAAAGATAGGGAGAGAAATTGCAAGAATGCCATCGCTCACTTCGATCTCGTCAAGTTC